>KK499941.1:55993-112913 GCA_000688715.1 Glossina pallidipes | reverse complement strand
CAAGACTGACACGGTATACTTCAAGTGATAACATAAATAGTAATCTTGCTGCAAAAGTCTAATCTGCTAATTTTATTTGTGTTAGCATTTTTAAATTCGCTCCATCTCAAACTAGATCTATCTCTTTCTTTAAGATTTTAGTTTCAACTGGTACTAAAAATATTGATATTTTGTTAAACAAATCTTTGTGGCCACTGCGATCCTTAATAAAGGAATTCCTGTTTTTTCCTATTTGGCTTTTACTGAAACTTGGTTGAAGCCTGTTTTACATTTGTCGGAGGTTCCCCCCCTACACTTTTCATGATTTCAGAAAGGACCAATTAAATAGTATTTGTGGTGGTGTTTTAATTGTCATATCAATCATCTTTCCGTCCCACTCATTTGAATTTCCAACCCCTCCCGACGTCGAATATATTGTCACTTGTGGAAAAATTGATAAGAAACATTTGTATATAACTTCTTCCTACGTTCATCCAAACGAGGATATTTTCACATATAAGATATATACTGCCCTTATTTGTGGTGTGGGCGAAGCGTCGAAACCTACTAATGTGGTCATAGTGTTCGATGACTTTAATTTACTGCAAGAGACTTGGTCTTGTAGTGATAACTCAGGGATCCCACTTCAACTTCTGAAAAAGCTACTGTATTTTTCAACGACCGAAACTTACTTTATGACAACCATGCCGCTAATAGTAATGGCAGATTGTTAGATCTTTGCTTTGTTCATTTCTAAGAGATAGTTGTAAGTCGCTGACCACCTTTCAGTCTATCGGAGGACCCGCCATGTCCAGTAATTTGTTTCTCTCGTTCTCTCATTAGGAGCAGCATAGCCATTTGAATAACGCTAATTTTATTGCTGGGAATATGGAAACCTCGTTCTACGATGTATTAAACTTAGCTATTTTTGTATCCGTTAAGATCTGATAACCGCTCCGTCAAAGCACTTGCCCGGCATGTTTCTATAAAGTTATTAAATCCACGCTTGGCAAGTATATTAACTTAAAAGGAGCTTTGATGTCACTATCAAAAAAATCGATGAATACTGACTCAGAATTACCAGGTACAGATACTTTAAAAAAAAAATTTTATTTAATGCTATTAGATACAAAGATGTTTACATCTCCACCGCGAGCATGTAACCTGTCATTCCTAAGGTAAAAAACGAGTATATTAAGGGAAAAATTGGGAATATATGGTTTCAACCAGGGGGTAATCATGTAGGCAGGCGACAGTGACGTACGCGACGGTCACCAATGAAATACAATCATGTTAGCAAATTTGTTGGCGATTGTCGCCAAATGCGCTCCCTGAGTTACGTCAAATTTGGTGACAATAAAATTGCTGGCAACAAATTTCCAAGAAAATTACCAAGAAAAGTTACCGCGAATCTCTCTTTTACAGATGTATTTACAGAAACATAACTGTACAAGAAGTGTCTAAACAACTTCTAGAAAATGAATTATTGTTCATTTTGAATATTCAACTGTGTGCTTAATTAAATTTGTGAATTGTGAAAAAAAAAAGAAAAAATTTAGTAAAAAAAGTAAGAAAAGTAAGTATAATTTTTATATCCTATACCACTTGTGGTACAGGTGTGTATCCTGCTTTTATTATACCGATCGATTCAGAATCATTATCTGAATTGATCTAAGCATGTCTGTCCGTCTGATTCTGTTCATGAAAATTTGTGTTCCAGCTTATAGGTCGCAATTTTTAAGATATTTTGATGAAATTTGGTACAGTGACGTGTTTTAGTCCAAGGCCGAATGCTATTGAAAATGTTTCGAATCGGTCAACTTTTTCGACCATTCTCCGTATAACGCCCTATTCGGAAATGTTATACGGAAAAAAATTGTAATTCCAAATTGCTACGAACACTTTGGATCGGTGGGGCCATTTTTGAGCCCTCTCTGATATAGCGAAAACTGAAGTTCATACGACAAAAAAGTATAATTTTCAACGCTTCACGATGAAAATTATATAATAGTAATTTAACATAAAAAAATTAACTGTACCAAATTTAGTCCTAACAACAATTTTCACGAAAATTGATTGTTTGTAGAGCAAAAAAGACTGTGTGTAATGAAAATTGACCCATAATAGTAATTTCATCCAAAAATGAACTCTACAAAATTTGGACCATCTACCCCTATTTGTGGAACTTGCCCTCCGTAAGGATTAAAGTTGTACTAAATTAGGCGGGGTTTGGGGCCGCTTCCTCAGAAATGTGCAATTGAAAAATATGGTTTTATATAGAAACAAGATAGAATTTTTGTAGTCTATAATAAAAATGTTAGATATCTTGGTATCTATCTAGGTGTAGGGTATTTAATGGTCGGCCTTGCCCGACTATAATGTTTTTACTTGTTTTTTAAATATCGATTAAAACAAGGTATTATAAATTTCTTTTACGCTAGTTCATGGAAGAAGAGAACGAGGAGAGCCGCGACGCATAAGTAAGGCGTTCGCTCAAAACGAGTAAGTAAATTGTTAGCCATGACTTTAGAGTGGCTGGCGATTATATCGTAAGTGTTGTACAAAGCACGTCATCAATTGCTTTATCAGAGCTGCTACTAGACTTGGAAACAAAACCTTCTGCGGAAAAGTAACCAAGAGGAAAATACATCCTAATCGGGATGGCACTAAGTAATTTGAATAGTGGTGTATTATATAGAAGTATAAACTTCCTTTTTTTATTAAATATAAATATTTCTTTTTAGATTTGCGATCATGAAATGAAAATCATGGTAGTCAATTTCAAATTTCTCGGATCTTGCCATGATTTGCATGTGTGGAGTTGCTGTGGTGAAAGAGTTTATCTAAAAATCCATTGGATTAAGCATGATGGTAATGGTCGATAAGCGGTAAATAAAAAAAAAAAAAAATTACATCCCTATGATTTTTTTATGTGATAGTGAATATGTCCTAAAGCCTTGGCTGATGACACTTCACTAAAGTTCGGCGGATCCCATTAAAAACAATACAAGGAAATCCATTCCAAGGCGAGGAGAAATGCCAAAAGATACATTGGTATACATAAAGCTTAA
Source organism: Glossina pallidipes (assembly GCA_000688715.1). Classification (NCBI taxonomy): domain Eukaryota; kingdom Metazoa; phylum Arthropoda; class Insecta; order Diptera; family Glossinidae; genus Glossina; species Glossina pallidipes. Next base: position 109,863 of record KK499941.1, on the reverse strand, counting down.
TATAATAGTATTTAGTATTTCAAAAGTCGAACATTTCTTCAGGTCGCTGGGTTATTCTACAGGAAGCGCGAAGGAGCTGCTACAGTCCAAAGAAGCTGAAGTTGTGTTGGTGTTTGTGTGGAGGCATTTTAATTGTGGCAGTGCGGAAGTTAGAGGATTGCTGGCACGAAATTTATAAATATAATAAAAATCCCAAAAGTATAAATAATTTGTAAAGTTGTAACGTGCACAAAAATGTGCATAAAAATTAATAAATATTGAAAGTATCGCTCCCTATTTTGATTTAAAATTAAATATCGATTTCTTGTGAATCGATTATAATCATTTCAATATTCAAATTCATTTACCACTTTATTGCCTAACATCAATTCTACATAACTTTCCCTTTCCCCAATTTTGAAAGGTCAAAGTTACCAGCCACAATGTTTTTAAATTCGTTAAACTTAGTAGAATACAGACAAGACTTCATTCTTGGCAGTTAATGTGCGCAATCGTCTAAAGATCCGGGCTTTTACGATCAGATAAGTTATCCGAAAAACTGCTACTTATAACGGGGCCGATATTATAGTTATTTCTGGATATAGTCAATAAGGTTGAGATAAATGGTGGAAAAATGAAAGTAAGAATATATAATATTTCTAACAATCAATAAATTACTGCTCATTTAACGAATACATTTACTTTATCAACGAGAGTAAGAAAAAAAAGTAACAAGGTTCAATAAATTTTAACGTTAATTGTTGAATGCTTGATGAAATACAATGTTCCCTGTCAATAGGTAGCTTAGATTAAGAATAAGGATGTAGGTTAGTAGTAGTGGCTGATTAATCCGAATATAATTTGATTTTTACTATTTGTTCTTTTTCTCTCATTAATATGGTTTGCTAGAATGAAATTACAGGTCGGGCTTTGCTGCGTATTAATGATTCATCTCTTCAAAGAATGGGTATCGATAACAATTGCCACAGAGAAAACATTTGGAGAGAAATTGTAAAACAACGTTTGAAAACTGATATTATGGAAATACGTGACATGGAACGAATTATATGTCAGCATGCAGTTACAAAAATGGGGCACGTCAAAGGGATCGAATGAATTAACTGTTAAAAAGGTTTATTAATCATAAAATTATAGTTATTAAGAACAAGGAAATTTAAAGGAAAAGCTGATATTTGCCTCTAATAAAAGTAATCGGAAATATTTCAATAATGTAGTTTTTGATAATAGAGCTTAAGACTACCAACGGTTTACTGTTTTTTTGGTAAAAACGAAAGATCGGTAATTTAGAACTAATTCTGGATAGCAAGCCTGCTATCATAGTAAACATAAAAAATGCAAATTCTCTGCAGATTCGCCATCCTGGTTGCCGAAAATTTTTGTGGAACATATTTCTACCATGAAAAATAGAAACACATCAAATCCTTAAAAGGATAAAATATAAAGAACTGGAAAATACAAGATAAGTACAATAGGTGGAGCTAGCTCATCAGTGATACCTCCATCCGTTCACAGTCTGCAAACTGTTTGACCGTATACAGTTTTTTCATTACACGACAGGGAGCAACACCTTTAGATTAAAAGACTTCATATGTTAACTAAAAGTGGCGTCCAAAGTGGTGTCCGAAAGTCAAAGAAAGTCAGATAAGAACACAACGTATGTAACACAAAAATGACGGGCAACGTGGCGCACATCTTATTAGAATTGGTTTACCTTTTCAGACAGACAAATATCGTCTCATAACTGTTTCTTTGCTAATTTTCTTTCTTTATGAATATATATATTAATTTTTTTAATTTTGAAGTTTATCCAAACACAAATGTGTGTGCCTTTTATTTATATTTTGGTTATAGAACACATGAGTTTGAGAACGGTGTAAACATAGTTCGGAATTGAAATTTGTTTAAGATGTCCGACATGGTACAATACTTTGAATATTGGGTTTATTTATAAATAGCTTTGGAACTATGGTCGTGTAGCAGTTAGTTTTTGCACAAGCCATCGAATATTTATGGTGAATTATTGTCAATGTTAGGTTATGCTTTATGCTCGTCTTCGAAGAGAAACATAATTTTTGGACGACTTTGGAATTCTGACTTATCGGTAAAGAATCCGAAGAGCCTAAAACTCCTCTTTTCTTTCGATAATTGCATATTTCACTCATTTTCATTTTTGGCGTGATCGGCGGATTTCATTCTTATTTATTCATTCTTATTTATTTTATTTATTAATATAACATGTATTTCATTTTTTTTTTGCTTCGTATTTACTAACAATACCCTTATTTTTTTTTTTTATTTACGCCTGAAATTCAGGTAACACAAATTAACAGACGAAATGCTAAACGTTATTAATAATGATTAAAACTATTTAAAGAAAAATAAAGAAAAAGTAAGAAAATAAAAAGGACAAAAAGAAAAGAAAAGAGAAAGGAAAAGCATGTACACATCTAGCACAGAGGCATACCGACGAACTGGTTAAAGGTAAACACCCAAGCCATTGCAAACATGTAAAAGCTTGACAACCGATAATAATGATGTAGTAAATAAGATGTAAAGTCTATTTCAATTTTCAAATCTTATGAAGATATCGAGATAAGAAGGTAATTTAAATACGACATAGGCAAAGCACGCATTTAGAAGAATTGATTTGATAGTTTTTAATGATATCATTTAGACCTTGTAATCTGTAAAGTGGCCTGCTAGCTCTACGCCGGGAGAGCCGTTGCCCTCAGCCCGTCATGCCACGTTGCACACAAAACAAAAAAAAAACAAAAATAAATTTAATAGATAAAAAAAGGAATAAATAAGCAATCTCCCTATATAACGTAGTCCGTCTTGTACTCCGTGCGTTGGTCCTTCCTCCGTCCGTTGGTAACCGTTCCCAGTCCCAGTAACTTCACCCGCGCGTACACCCACTCATGCCCCGCTTCGGCAGCTGCGCATGCCGCTTAGCCAAACATTTTTAGCCAGGCACCTTTGTTTTTTTTTTTTTATCCTTTTCGTCGTCTAAAGTGGTTGCATTATTTCTTTACTAAAAATTTCTTTTCATTATCGCGCAGATTTTTCCTTATTTAATTTTATGTTTAGTTTGTGTTTTCACCGATTTACACACTGATTATGACTTTGGGAAAAAAAGATGTATGCAAATATTCTATTTTTATTTATACATGGAATTATGCTCGGCTTATAAATGGAAATTTTTTAACAAACTTACTGTGGATATACAAAGCCGAGTTCTTAAATTTAGCTCACCCTCTATACATACATTGACGATAAGAATGCACTCGATACTACTGCCTCCTTCCTTACCACGGCATATTGTTATGATTTTGCATGGTTTCTAAATTTGCATTGATGATACGATCTTCGCTCATGTTTACGGCAAAGGGTTGTTGCTTTAGTTGATTTCTGGATGGTCCGGAAAGTTGTTATTGTTGAAATAGGCTCCCGATATCTTCGTTACCAAGCACACTGCATAAAGTTTGATACTATCAACCCCACTTCGATGTATTTTCATATATTCAAGTTTAAAAAAAAGGTCCGCGAAAATCGGCCAACGCTCAATTCTAATAATTTTACTTTTAGCGACTGCACGACATTTAATAAACACAAGTAAAGGGAATTTTTTCTTCTCTACAAATTAATATTTTAAATATTAAAATAAAATTTCTAGTTTATTTATTACAATTCTTGCAAGTGTATCGAAAGATTATTTAAAGGTGGCTTATTTATTTATCTTATTCTCTTTTATATACAAAATTTTATTGTAGCACAGGTCAGTCAATTGCTTACCCACATAATGTAAAAACGTTTTCTTTTTTTTCAGAAACTCATATCGTTCTTACTTAGTTTTTCTTTTGTTCTATGTTTGTATTTTTGTGGTTTTTCTTCCCTTCAAAAAAAAACAAAAATATGCTCTTCAAACCGCACACCTTTCGTTTCTTATGTTCCTGGACTTTTCGCTTTACTCTTTTTACGTTAAAGATCTGTAATGTCCGCGAACAATTTAAGGTAGGGTATCTGTCGGTCTGTTTGTACCAAAAATGTCTCAATAACGGCATGCCGTTATGAGACATCGTATGATTTAGCAGTTCTTTCCAAATAGCGTCTAGTTGCTAGCTTTGCAAAGAAAACGAGAAAATAGAGAAAAATCATGCGAGCAAGAATTTTTGGTGGTGGTTTTTGAGTCAGTCTGGTTTTGAAAGTTCAACGGAAAGGCAGTTGAAAAAAAAAAAAAAAACCACAAAATTCTCCGAAGAAATAATTAGTCAAGAGAACGGGAAATTAGTTAAAGCAAAAAGTAACTATTGAAAAAAAACTAAGCAAAAGCTATGCGAAGTGTGTGTGTTTTTCATTTCGTAAAAATTCCCCCCACAGATTAATAAATTTCAACTTTGAAAAAGCAAATCATTTATGACAACAACAAATGCGGATAAAAATCTGATCATCAATAAGGGAGAGCTCAAAGCAATAAAGAAAAACATTCAAAATTATAGAAACGGAGAACTTTATTAACTAGGCAATGGTGTGTGAGTATTAGGAAAGTTAGGAGATTTGTGAAATAAACGAGATGTAAAAGAAAACCATTCTAGAAATAAAAGAATAGACTTAACTTCGGAAAACTGCGGTAAAAAGGAAAAAAAAAACTTTTGAACTTTGGAACGCTAAAGTCTGGCAGAGCGAGAGCATATGCAAAATAAGCAAAAATAATACTCATAAATAAGTAGTCTTTACAAATGATTAATGGACGAAAATATTATTTAATATTAAACTAAAGATTGAAAAAAGAAAAAAAAATAAAAGAAATAAGAGAGAGATTTAGTGTGGTAAACTTAGCTAAAATACAAGCTCAATAGAAAAAGTAAAGTAAATCTTAAAAAGAAGCAATTAAGAAGCAATCAGAACATCGTGCATAATAAATGAAAATGTACAAAACTTTGTAAATACTTTAACATTGCAACTACAACCACCTTATTGGTATAATGATGTCTGTTTAATAAATAAATAAAGAAAAAAAAAATTTTAACAGTTTTGCAAAATTTTCAATAATACCCAAAAATTGTACGGTATCCAAGTTTCGCAAATACAGAGGAGAGAAAGACTACAAATTGTTGTGTCGGTGTGGAGAGAGCCGATAAGAAGGGTGAAAGCAAAAAAAAAAGGAAAAGCCTAATAAGACGTGCTGTAACATCGCGTGACCTGCCCAACGGAATAATAGATGAAAAAAGTTAAAACCACAGCAGCAAATGTGAACAACAACGGACAAGATTGATACAAACATAGGCAGTTTATTAACAGCGAATAATTTGGAAACAACAACAGGAATGCATCAGTAGCGGTAGATGGTAAGCTAAGGTTTAAGTGATAAGGTTTTGAGTGCTAAGGAAAAATGGGTGGCTAAATGAAAGTATTCCACCGCCGAGGCGGGGTATGGCGTGGTGCGGGTGTGAAGGGACGGAGTAGGGACAGGGACAGTTACCGACGGACGAAGAATTGACCAACGGACAATGGACAAGACCGACAATAAAATAAACAAAAGACAAAAAAAAGAAGACAAAAAAAGATGACAAAAAAAGGAAAAAAAAGAAGGAAAGCCAATTGTGATTTAACTTCTGGTAAAAGAGATATGCAAATTAGAATGAAATGTCAATCTGCCTCTGATCCGGTATTGACAAATTTCTAAATCACTAAAAGTAGTTATGTAAGCGATAGTTTAATTACAACTTGTAGAAAAAAAAAAAATAAAAAGAAGCAAAATAAAGAAATAAGTAGATAAAAGAAAAAGGAAAAGAAAAGCGGGAAGAGTCTCATGAAAATAAGAAAAAAAAATAATAAAACGCCCGCTACAGACCTTTTTAATTGTCTTTGCAGGTTACAAAAACCGAATAGAAATTGTTTTTTTCCTTCTTTTTTTTTATTATTTGTTATAAGTAGAATTAATAAAATAATTTAAAAAAAAATGTAGTTAGAGCCTAGGAAAATATTATTCCATATCGACCATAATCAGCTCTTTTATTTTACTTCACACACATGAGATTTTCCCCGTAGATTTCTGTTCATTTCTCCCTCTTTTTATTTTCACGCAATTATTTAAACTTTTACTTGAACATAATGAAAGGTGAAATGACATAGGAAAACTCAAATATTAACTCTATGATCTGTATTATAGGGTGAACTGACAACAATAGTAAATTTTTCGTGGTGCTCAAATTGTCCGTGTTACGATGTTTGTAGTTCGACGTTCTGCAATTCAATCCGATCAGCAGGGAAAGAAAAAACAAAAAACACCACTAAGAATTCCCGCATGATTTTGTTTTTTTTTTTTCTTTCTTGTTCCCTTGCTTAGCTAGCGGCTAGCCGCTACTTGCAAAGGACCGCAAAATCATACCATGTCCCATAACGGCATGCCGTTACTGACACATTTTAGGTAAACAGAGACCGACAGATACCCTCTCTGAATTTATTCGCGCACGTTACAATCTTCGCAAAGAACTCTAAAAGGATTGAAATCTTCAAAATTTTATCCACATTGACTGAGCTTTATGAAAATAAAGTTCCACCAAATAATGTCGGTGAATCGATATTAGTATTTACTAATTTAATTAAGAAGCAAAAACTGGATAAATCCACGTTTTTTAAATGACGGTAAGGCTAACAAAAGCAATTCATTTTTATAACAGAAAGAGTTGTACATGGTTATCTTGAGGGACAACCGACGTCACTGCGAATTGATCTGAGGTAATGGAGTTAAGCAGAACCTGAAATTATCTATTATGGAGATAAGAACTTATCCAGTTCAATAAGTATTGCGAGGACGTTTCGTCCCTTTTTCATCGGCTGGGCCAGCTCAGCGGCCCAGGGAAGGAAAACACAAGGCATTTATAGTTTTGCAGGGACTCGCTAAATCCTTTATTTGTAATTCACTCATTTCTATTTTCCACTTTTAACATTCTATTAAATTCTTTTCTTTATTGCTCCGTCTGCGCAAGGCAGACCGCGACCTTCTCGCTCGAGAGCCTAACTTCGACTACCCAAAAACTAACTTCTACTCTCTACTTTTACCCCACGCTTAAACTATCCTTATTCTATTTCTATTCTATTCCTAATCTTAATCTATTGCTGTGTAATGTTATTTCTTATTCTACCTTAACTTAACTCTTCCCCCCTACAGAGACGGAGAACTCGTGAGCCCAAAACGAGGGACGACTTTGGGTCCTCACAGTATAAAGGGAAACCAGAGGCCAGGAATTTAAAGATCAATAATTTATGGCCAACCAAGTCAAACGCTTCACTAAAATCAATAAATATGACATCCGTGCGAGAGCCACTAGGGAAATCCCCGCAAACATTACTTGTAAACTCTGAGAGGAGAGCATGGCTTCCTAAAAGGAAAATGTGGGGTTTGATAGTGACAGATGTTTGCTGAGTAACAATTCGTTCAAACAATTGAGGTAAGACATTTAATTTGGCAATACTTCTACGGTTCTCGACCAGACGTCTGATTCCACCTTTGTGAATTGGAATGAGGACGTTATTCTTTCAACACAAAGGAAAAATGCACGTTTTCAAGAAAAGATTAAAAATGTTTGAGATAACACCACTTAATTCCTGAAGGCACGACTTGCGTATACATGATGGGATTGCTATCGGGACCAGGCGCAAAACCATATTTAAGTTAACTTAAACCTTATAATACGTCTTATCTGAAATAACTAAATATGGAATCGAGATCAAGTTTGTTATTTGGTATGCGCAATTATCAGTTTAATCGGAATTAGCAATAGGGAAATTTTGACAGAAGTATTTAGCAATGAGATTCGAGATTTTAATGTCACGAGAGGATTTGTAACCATTAGGAGTGATGGAGGAGGGAAAGGTGGATATTTTTTTCTAGAGTTGACGAATTTATAAAAATGTTTAGGATTACTAAGAAGCGAGGATTTTACCCTATAAAGCTAAAAAGAGAAAAATCTAGTGTAACGTGCGAGAGATTGTTTAAATTATTAGTGTTATTTAAATGGCAAATGTTTATTATCAATTTTTCCACAAGTATTGGACGTCGGGAGGGGTTGGAAATTCAAATGAGTAGGACGGAAAGGTGATTGATATGACAATTAAAACACCACCACAAATACTATTTAATTGGTCCTTTCTGAAATCATGAAAAGTGTAGGGGGTAAGCTCCGACAAATGTAAAACAGGCTTCAACCAAGTTTCAGTAAAAGCCAAATAGGAAAAAACAGGAATTCCTTTATTACGGATCGCAGTGGCCACAAAGATTTGTTTAACAAAATATCAATATTTTTAGTACCAGTTGAAACTAAAATCTTAAAGAAAGAGATAGATCTAGTTTGAGATGGAGCGAATTTAAAAATGCTAACACAAATAAATTAGATTAGACTTTTGCAGCAAGATTACTATTTATGTTATCACTTGAAGTATACCGTGTCAGTCTTGACACAAATAGTACCCTGCGAGGCTGAACTGCTGTCAAGGAAACAACATTCGTATTAGAAACGTTAGTATTTGAAGCAGGGATTGAGAATTTCGAGATGGGGACAAAATGGAAGGAGTGGTTTTGCTTGTTTATGCAACTTGCGGCTCTGCAGCTGCACAGCATGATCTAGGGGAGACGAACATTTACTATTTTTGTTTACATTATATTTTTATGAGGCTTGGTTCGAATGTAACTATCAGGAGCGGACACCCTCGTCACATCAGCGTACCTAATACGAAGAATAAATACTCTTATCAGTTAAGCTTCCGATGGGAACGATATTAATGTCTTTTGAAAGCAAGCCTGAAGCATTCGATGCATTCACCGAATTTAACGATGACAGGTCCACAACTACCGTCGAAGCTGGTAAGGAAGTGGGTAGGCCCACATTGGCAGCTATAAGCGAAGCGAGAGGTGATGACCGCAAGTTACGCCACAGGTTGGTCTTTTACACTTTGGAGAAGAAGATGAGTGCTCTGTGCACCGACACTCGTTGATTTTACTCGTTTATTTTTTCAAATTTTCCTCACAATGTCACGAGTTCCTTACCGATTTCGGAAAATCCACTACTTTTCTCAATGAAATGTTTATAAATATCTATGTCCCGATTTCTACATGCGTGCCATGACCAACGTAATCCTTTCGATGGATCCAAGACTACGTCTGCAGCACAACTAGTAATATGTTTGGGATGACAGTAACGTTCACAAAGTCAGGAACTTTTGAACCAATCAGATTTGGGGCCAGTTTTGTTCGAGAAGGTGTAAACAAACAATCCATGTTGAAAGGCGACAGACAAAGGGGGAAAAGCACAAAAACTTATCACATGCATTTACAATGCAAGATTCTCACTTTTAAAAACACAGTAAACGAAGAGAAAACTGTAAATGATGCAAACCAACGCGGATATTTTTCAAGCAAGAACAAGAAAAACGCATAAAAGACACGTTTTCACAAGGGCGCCAAGTCCTGGTCATAAAAACCAAAATGATATCAGCACATAGAACAATGCAATGAACATAAATTAAAGGCAAAGTTCAATATATTTCACTACATATAGCAATTTTATAATTGTTCAGACTTTAAAACTGTTTAAAACAGAAAATAAAAGAAACATTGCAAAATTTATACGCGCAAAGTAAAAAAACATGACCACAACCCGGGCGCTTGTTAAACTCTGGATCTTACCTCCTTCGAAACAAAACACTTCAACTTATTTTTAAACTCTTCTAAAACCGTTGTTGTAGGCGATTTGAATTGTAACCTTACGAAATCGCTCCGTTTTAAAGGCGGTTTATCTATATTCCGTAATTCTAAGCCTACACACTTTAATGTTGCACATCGAACCACTTCATCGTTGGACTTTTGGTTGGTGAGTGATTGTTCTATGATTAATGATTAGGATCAGATGGAATGCCATTTCATATTGCACCATGCTTTAATTATTGCTACCCTTCATGTTAATCGAGTAATCGTGACGCCATACTTTCAACACAGACGCTTCAGAAACATTGATTAGGTTGGGCTCTATACCGGTATAGCCTGCTTTGACTCACCTTCCTTCCTTAGATCTCCTAATATTGACTCGCGATGGTATCTTCTAAGTTTCCTTATTGAATCTTTGTGTGCCTTAGTCTAGGAAAGAAAATCCCTGATGGAATGGAGACTTGGCTGAAGTCAGGTCATATTCAACTTATCAACGGTGTGCGTTCGATGACGACTGTAACGTCTATCGTCGCTATCATAACAGAGCAAAAAGAATCATTCGCAATCGGATTAAATACTTCGCTACTTTATTTTCTGGAATTGACCCATCGGTTTTGTGAACAGATTCGACAAGTTGTGGTTATTGTGAGGATAGACGATTCAGTAATTTGAGGCCAATCTCCATTCTTCCTACCTTGTCGAAGCTTATTGAACATATTCTTAAAGGTCAGATTCTCTCCTCCATTTATAAGATCGTTTCACCCTTTCAATACGCCTCCCATTGTGGACATATATATAATACCGCTTGTTTTTTACTGAATTTAACTGATACCATTACAAATAACGTTAATGAGAGCTTTTTGACGTTCTTAATGTATCTGGACTTACGTAAAGCCTTTAATTCCACTACTTGTTGTGTATTAATTCGAAAGTTTGATAGGCTATTTAAGCCTTCTAAATCTGCTTATAAACTTATTAACTCATACTTAACTCGAGGATCTCAATTTGTCGATATTAATGGTACTTATTCTGGAATATGTCGCTTATTCTCTGAGGTACCACAGAGTTCCGCTTTACGTCCTCTTCTTTTCATTATATATGTCAACGATCTTCGTAAATTCATTGAAAACACTGTTTGTAGGCCACACTTATTTGCGGATGACATTTTTCCTTTATTCAGAGTCTAACATTAATTATAGTGTCGGGCTTTTTTTTAGAAATAGTTAGTTGTGAACTTCTTACCTATTAATTCAATCTAAGGCTATGCTCTTTGGTAATGCCGAACATCATCTCCCCGAAGCTAACTTTTTATTGGTGTACATAGAATAGCTATTGCTGGCCAACTTAAGTGCTTGGGCATATATATTGTCTATAGCCCCCCCCCTTGAGAAGCATGTAGATTACGTACATGGCAAAATGGTAGGAGCTTTGCGCGGAATTTGTTCCAAAATCTAACTACATCAATCGAGTAAATGAGACTTTGTTGGTGCCGCATATTCTGTATGGCTTAGAAGTGGTGTCCGGCACTGTGGCTCATAGTTTCGCTAGACTACAAAGTGTTACCAATACAATTTTTCGCTATTTACACAGTGTCCGTAGACGGACGCGTACCTCTGAACGTGTGAAACGATTCCTCGGTTATACCTTCGCCTAAAATCGCAGCGTACTCCTCTTTTTAGGGTGATAAAATTTGGTCAGTCACTTCAAATATATTTTACTCATTCTACTAGGAAACCGCAGGTCATCATTTCTAGAATCAGAAGCAGTTACTATAAGTGATCCGTCGTAGTTCGAGTTAAGCGATGCTGGGGCTACTTTCCGCTCAATCAATTCATTTCGCACTTTGCTACTAACGAGTAGGATATTCGATCTTCCTTCCTGTGGTCATCGTCCTCTTTGATTTTATATCTATTCGATACTACTGACTAACTTTAGTGTTACTTATGTTTTATGCTACTGCTCCCAATCTGCTACTATCTAGCTGCATTTGCTTATATTTTCTTCTATTTTTTCCTGATCCTTCTATATGACTAGAGAGCCAATCCGTAACTCCTACTTTCGACTTGTAACTTCTATATGCAATTTGTAAATTGTAATACGGTAGCATATCCCCTTTTTTCACGTTTTAATTTCTTTTATTATAATATTTCCATATTACAGTATTGCATAGCCATAGTATTGCATTAAATCTGCTATTATCTTTCTTATACTCAGGAATTTGCTTGTAGTATACCTCTATTGGCCCAACGAATGTCTCCATACTTTACATTAATTGAAATTAAAATAAATAAGTAAATGAACACAACTATTTAAAGTAAAAAAAAAAATTATAATCGGTCATGGCCTAATATTTTACACTCATTAGTAACAAAAAAAAAAAAACTAAAGTTCTATAATCTACAATATTGTGTGGGCGTGGCTGACTTTTTTCCTATTTTCAAATTAAAAAAGGGAAATTTATAAGATGTATGTGTTCCATTTTATGAGTAACAAGCAAAAAACACGGAAAGCAAAGATGCTCACAGTTTCATTGCATAGGCTTGTGGGTACTGTATGCGTACCCTTTGATCGGTTGGGATCATTTTCAAATTATTTTGCAATTTTGTAGGATTTTCTTCATTTTTCCGAACGGGAGAATGTTTACCGCAGATACTACACAGTTGGGCAGACGGACATGCTGGGATGGATTCCGAATTTGAATCTGACCAATAATTGATATACTTTATGAGGATTTTAAAGCTTGTTTCTGCGCGTCTTAAGGGTGTTAAAAAAAGTGAAATATGGATACACTGTAATATTGGATAGCCCAGGTCTACTTGTCGCATTTGTTTACAAGTACTGCAGCATCGTCCGTAGAATGTACGTCAAAATTTTCGTTGATTCTTTTTTAACGACCAGTCACTCAGGGCATGTCCCCCATTTATGTAACACGGTGACGGCCAGGAAGAAGAAGTGAAGAAAAGGGATGATGTGGTCGCAAACTAGTAGGTCTGTGTACACAATCGATAGGTGTTATGCCTTCCCAACTAAACACTCACTATAGCTATGACCATAATAAATCCCGGCGCACTGATTGGGGGCATGTATCTGCTATAGTGCATGAGTCCTCAGCAAAGCAACTGTCTTTTATTCGTTTCGAAAAACAGAGTTCTCGGTTTACGTGGCACTGCGTACAAGAGGTTCCAAAGTTTCTGCCAAATTTGAAGCCGAAAGCTTTGTATTTGCGGCCAGAGAATGTGTACAACAGATATTACATATGCCGATAACCAGGCATGTTTGATCATTCTATTTGATCCTGATCAAGAATATATATATTTTGCAGGGTTTCTGAAGTTACTTTCTGGACGTTGCACCCGTTTTGACAAAGTGATTATACCCTCTCATAAGTAAACACATGAAGAAATGACATATAAATTTATAAACACAGAAACTTTCACAAGACAAAATAAACGAAAAGATGCGAAGCAACTTTATAATTTACCTTTGTTCTGCTCCTTTGGTTTCATTTATTAGAATTTGGAATATACTTTTTGGCAAATACAGCGGAAAAACTTTTATATTGTTCTAAACCTGTGTTCACTATTTTATAATCGAGTTACAGCTGTTTTCCCGTATTAAAATTTAAATTGTTTACACACAGTGAGTGTCATTACCATTGGGTTTTTCGCTCGACAAAAAATAAACGTTTCTTAAACCTAGTCCATTGTCTAAATATAAAAATTTGTTTTACTATATTACTAAAAAAAAAAATAATAAGTTATTCCAGTAGTTAAGAACTCAAAAAAACGTGATATCATTAATATTGGGTATTTTTCATATAAGGAAGGATGAAAAGAAAAAAAAGAGCATATTACTAACAATTAATATTTGGTGGGGTATAGTTTTTGCTTAATAACTTCATTTAAACGTTTTGACATATTTTGTATAATATTTTTGTGTAGGCAAAAGGGATCTTAATTCGTTCTTCTTGTAGTGTAGTTTGCAGATCTTGGACAGAAGGGGTTGAGTGTTTTTACACACGGTAGATTTTTGATAGGGTTCATGCGTGGTGCTTGGGGAAGGGGATAAAGCAAATTGTTGCAGTTATAAGCGTCATTCTTAAATTAAGCAGGGCTTATGGTTGAGGTCGATATCTCTGTAGAATTTGAATTTTTTCAAAATACCAAGTTTCTCCGCACTTTCTTTCGAATTTCCCCCTAATATATTTAAATGAACCTCCTTGTTTAGAATGTCATCTATAAACACCAATTTTCCACGTCCATTAGCTCCAATGAATACCCAGACTATAACATGACCATTGCTATGCTCCCCGTAAGTAGCTGGCACAAGACCATAATAGAAGGCGAATATAGGAAGTAGACGTTTCTAAGTTAATTTTTTCTGTTATTCCAGTATGAATTGGGCGTTTTAGCTGGCAAATCCTAGTCTTATCCCTTTACAGATTGCGTCGTTTATGAAAATTTCTTTTCCGTGGCTCTTTCCCCTTATGTTGGTAATCTCTGACACACAAATCAGCTTACCTTTTTTATTTTTATATATTAGTACCGCGTACAATTTGGGTTAAAAATATGGCATTCCGTCCAGGAGATAGTGGTAAAGAGCCGACGCTTGTTATTTCTACACATAAATCTGAATGAAATGAATAACTTGAAACAACGTCAGTCACACAACCATAAGTGTCGGTTAACGTTTCAATGATACAGTCCCTCATTAACGGAATCCTTAAATCTGAATTGAGCGCTTCGAACATAAATACACTTCAAAGTCATTTACATTGTGATAATTTGCCAATTCACAATGCTCCCTTCCGATTCATTGCACACCCCTATTAATCATTCACATAACGATTTGAATCCGGATAAAGTAACTAGCACGACAATTCCGTTTGGCATTTAAGATTTACTAACGAAAATGGAGGCTTGTCGATTGATAATTTTCTGTATCGAACCTAAGCGCTAACTACGCAAAGCTTACGTGCAAATTTTGAAGTTTTATATCGTCGTCTCCGCTTACTGTTTCTAGGCTTGAACTGATATTGAAGATGCCAACGTAAGGTTCATGTAGGTGAATAGGAATTCCTGTGCCGTGGGTTTAGAATTCAATTTAGGGACCGATCATAATAGAAAGCAAAGGGTCGTTGAAGAGTTTGATGCGTGTTATGACCGGCTGTTGACTAACCAACTCGAAGTTCCCGTACCTGGTAACGCATTAGTCGAAATTCTGAAAAGGAATTTATGTTTGGAAAGCCTCGAAGAACTAATGAGTTTTGAAATAACAACTATATCTCGTTTGTGAGAGTTCGCATTGAGAGATAAGTTAATAGAGGGAGAATTGAACAAATCTAAGTTCGGAAATAGTACAGGACGAAAAGGTAGTTGATGATGCTGTTGAAAAATATAGAATAATAACTTGTGGGAATTGTTCGCAAAAAGATCATCGTTTCGAAGACTACCTAGCTAATAAGCGTGCATTTTACTATGGTTGTAAGACTCAAAATATATGTAAACGAAAGTGTTCTAAATGCAAGAAGCTACGATAGAGCCGGTTTAAAACTCTTCTGAGTAGTCCGATTCCAACAAAGACACACCAGTCTTAACTCAGTGTGTGTTCATTGAGTGCCTGCGGATATTTAGCCAAAAACCATTCATCGCCTAAAACGTTTTTCTATTTGCCGAAGATGGTTAAACAGGCTGTAGGGTATATCCTATGATGTTTGTAAGCACGCAAAAGCCCCAATCAAATCAAATTATAATGCCACCAATAAGCCAACCAACAATTTCTGTTCGACGTTTTCAAAAAATATATCTTGATTTATTAAGGCATTATCTTACACCCTCTTGTGGTCATGTTGTCATCGGCCATCGTACAAAATTTCAATTTCGCGAGTTTATTAGAAAGCGTAATGATCAAAATATTGTTGCATTTCAAGAAAAATGAACGTTTTGTATTTTTGGAGTTTCTTAATCCATTACGACCGACAACGGGGTTCAATTTAAGTCGTCTATGTTCAAATCTTTGTTGGAACATTATGGTGTCCATCCCAACTTTACTGCTTTTTTCTCCTTAAACTAATACGAGTGAAAGGGTAAATCGTTGTATTTAACCCTGAGGATGAAGTTGTTAGTTGTGCCTTCAGGAGTGGCATTCATGCGAACGCCTTATTAAGTTTTTTGTGAACAAACATGCTGACTAATGGCAAACCATATCCGCTATTAAGGAGCCTTAATCTTCCTCCTCAAAGAGTGACGCGAAATTGAAATTCATTAGAGAAAAAGCTCTCAAAAATATAAGGAAGGGTTGTACGCGATATGCTACAATTTATAATTTGCGTTCACGTCCAGTAACTTATCAGACTGGACAAACCGCGATTAGAAGGCGTAGGGTATTTTCATTATTATTATTATTATTACTATTATAATCATTATTATTATTTTTATTATGTCATTATTATATCGTAAAGACAATACACGTTCTAAATTATAATTGTAGCAAACATAGATAGTCTTGGTATTCAAGAAAATTTTGTATTTACTAGTTCATTGCATTGTATTTAGCTAGTTCAGAAATAACGCCCGAAAAAATAAAACGGAAATTTGATAAAACGAAAACAAAAAATCTTTTTCCATTCGACATGTAGGCGAAGTATATTTTGTGTGTATATCCTTCAGAAAGGATATAATTGGGAGAATAAAAACGAGTGAAAGAACGGAAATCATAAAATAATTATTAGAAGAAAGTAACGGAGAAATAAGAGCAGACATCGCTTTAGATGATCCCTACCAATAATTAATTGGCTAATCAGCCAACAATGCTCGACACAGAAAAGCAAAAGAATAGCTACAATCAAACCCAAGTGGCAAGAGCTCAGTTAACTTATTTTTTTAGTTGTAAAAAAATTTTTGAATTTTTAAAATAAGAAAAACAAATTAACTTTCATTTTTGAAATTTTAAATTCTCAAACTTTCATTTTTCAAATTTGCTATTTTCAAACCTTTACTTTTTATATTTACTTTCATTTTGAAATATATACAACAACATGTTTGTTATAATTAAGTTCTTTAATTAATATTGTGGATTTTAAATCTAATCTACGTTTAAGCTATTAAATAATCGATTAAGTTTTCAATTACATCATAACTAAGTCACCGTAATTGTAACTTCCCTCTTCAGTCACAAGATGCAACACACTCCACCAACCACTCCCGCGAATAGCAATAACACAAATAACATTATAGGCCTCATATTTAACAACAACAATACGCTACAAAATACTAACGCTAGTACACACATCAGCCAATATAAACCTTTCAACCAATAGGAAAATTCCGGCTTGCTCTGTGAAATTGCCACCCTTTGGTTCAATTGTCCGGAGACTTGGTTCATGGAAGCTGGAGCATAATTCGCGTCGAAAACACAACAAAGTATGAGTACATCTTGATTACTTTTACCTCTACGAATCATTGCGTCCATTACGGATTTTATGCGAGATACTCCGGCCAAAAACAAATATCAGGAGTGTAAAAAAACTCGAATCGAAAGGAATTCCTTGAGCGAGACTTTGAAACTAGACAATGTTTTGTGCGACAGGGATGTATGTGATCGCAAACCATCGGAGTTCTATCAGAGTCTCCTCGTTCTTGGTGGGTCTAATTTTAGCCCCGACCTTTTGAAAAGTTTTTTGTTAAAGAATTTACCTAAATGTTCAAGCGTCACGCTTGCAGGTTTTTAATTTTAAGCTTGCAGATGGTATTTGCAATTCATCAAATGAAATAGCGACCATTAACTCCAAGTGCCAAGACACTATCCTTTTGCAGCATTTAGTGGAATAGCAAATAGCACTTTGTGAAACAGTTGCAAAATTAACGTTAGAAGTAAACGAGATCAAAAGGGGGAGTAACCATGTATCCAGAAATTTTTCAAGAAATTACCGAAATTTTAGAAACCGATCACAACCACGAAGAAAGTAGGGTTCTCGTGATAATCCTAACTGATTTTGCCGTTATTATAGATTTCGTAGCAAACCCAGAAAATGTGAGCAACCTGGCGCTAGTTACCCCCATTGCAGTGCGGGCTAACAATGGAGACTTGGATAATGCATCTCGCCGTCGATTTATATTTGACGGGATAAACAAACTCCTCAAATTTTCAGAGTTACAGAAAACCCCCCGATGTTGTAGTGACGGCAGGATCTACAATCAACACACTTGGCAAAAACCTCTTAAATATTAACCTAAATTTTCGACGCGAGTTTCCTTTTATATTTTTAATCTAGACCGATTATAGATGCTGATTTCCTGAATATTTACGAATTCTTGGTTGACATTAAGCGTAAACGACTAGTATATCCTTTGACTAATTTGTCCGTCGATACAATAGCACATATTTGCAATGTTCCGTTATCCAAATTAGTTTTGTAAAGAAATAGCAGAGCCAGATTATTCAAAACCAGTTAAGAATTCAACTATTCACAAATTAACTATTAAGAGTAAGTTCTTCCGTTTTGTAAATCCACACGGCTTAATCTTATCAGGTATAAAGCCGCTAAAATAGAATTCGTTTTTTTGGTTAAGTCTCCAGATCTTCACATTCATCGGCCTCATCTGCCTCACATTTAGTACAAAAGAAAAAGCCAAACGATTGGCGTCGTTGCGGCGATTTTAGGCAAGTGGATTTAGTAAAAGCTTTCCATTTCCAACATTTAGACATAACATTTAAATGATTAGATGAATACGGGCTAATAATCAACCCTAAGAAAAGGATTTTTGGATTGGTAAACTATAATCATAGATACATGGCTATGCTTGCTGAAGCCACCAATCCTATACACAATATCATAACTAATGTAAGCAAATTTAAAGAGAAAAATTTAGTTTGGAATGAAACACGTTTAAAGCATTCGAGAATATTAAAGACAAGTTTGCATCAAAGATACTGTTAAACCTTTTTTCTAGCTAATCTTTCTTTAACAGTAGATGCCTCAAACGTGCATGTTGGCGTAGTTTTGCAGGAGACATTGAACGACATACCATCACCAGCACCATTAGCCTTTTTCTCTAAAAAGCTGTCTCCGTGCGTACAGTGCGTTCGATCACGAACTGTTAGCGATTTATTTAAGTATTAAATGTATTAAGCATTTACTAGACAGTTTACTGCTTTTGCAGATCACAAACGTTTAACGAAGGGTCTGAACTCAAAAACGGAACGAAGGGCGAGACAAACGAGACAATTGGAGTACGTTTCACAATTTTCTAATGATATCAAATGCGCACGCGCTAATACAAACAAAGTAGCTGATACCTTATCTCGAGCTTTCTGGTTAATGTTCTATATTCGACTAACTTAAATATAAAAATTTCGCAGGAAGAGCAACTGAACGATAAGGAATTGCAGATCTTTTTACAAGAAACGATTAATGATCTTAAATTGACTTAAATTCCAGTTTTAAATTTCAAAACCATGGGCGATGTGTCTGGAAGGTACCCGCGACCGAATGTACCTTCCACACTTAGCAATACGATTCAAGATTAAGCATAACACAACTGCATAACAGCACCAAGGTCACACGTCGACTAATTAATGCTAGATATTTTTGGACAGGTTTGAACAAGCAAGTTAATACTTGGACCATGCAGTGCGAAAAATATAAAGTATACACACACCCAAAATCACCGGAGTCGAAAATGGCCGTACCTGAAGATAGGTTTGCGGACATTCAACTAGATAAAGTCTGCCCATTGCCGACGTCTAAAAATTACAAATATATACTCAGTATCCTCTATCTCATATATCCTCTTAGGGATATAAGCCCGTCAACCGTCACTTCCGTCTTTGCAAATTATACCACTCGTTTCGATATACCTTTGCAAATTACCACTGATCAAAGTACTCAATTCACGTTTAAGCTTTTCATCAAACTCGTAAAATTTTTAGGTAGTCACAAGATCACTATCTCGCCATACCATCGCATGCTTCTAGTTTGAAGGTCGTTATACAAACAGGACATTTCAGCAGATTGAAAAGGAGCCCAAATATTTTAAAGTGAGTGCAGATAACATTGTTAAAACTTTTTCAGTTGATCGGCTGAAGCCAGCAAGTATGGAAAACACAAAATCCACGGCTATCCCACATAAGGAACAAGGTCCCTTCATTGTTATTATTTTTGTTGTTATTATAATCATTGTTATTGTTAATATTGTTATCATGTTATTATTATACTGTATAAATAATACGCTTTCTAGATTACAATTGTAGCAAACGTTGATAGCTTTGGTACTTAAGTAAATATTGTATTTGGTCAGTTCAGAAATAAAATCCAACAAAAAAAAAAAATAGAAATTTGATAAAACCGAACTAAAAAATCTTTTTCCATTACAAACATGTTTGATAAATTCTGTCAGTGACAAAACATAAGCCAAAATATAAAAAAAAATTTTCAAGTGCAATGAAACTAAAAGCCGCACATACATGTGAAAGTCAATCTGAACTTCTTTACTGGAATACTTTCCTAACCGGTTTTTTGCAAATGATTATAATGAAAATTATCAGAAATATATAAACATAAAACACAAACAAATTTAAGTGAAAAAAGAAGTTTTGTTAAAATTATCTCAAGATCAACATTATATCATTAAAATGTTTGGTGTAACATTAAAATAGAATAAAATAGAAATGAAGACAAAAACCACAAAAAAACGTAGAGATATACATACATGTGATATGTTATTATATTAATTAAATATCTAAAAAGATTTAATAAAATGTTACTGCACCGTAGCAAAATCAGTGATAATGGAACTGCTGGCCCAAGTTATCCCACATCATCAATTACTATGATTCGAAAGTATATTAGTCGTGGAGCAGCTGTGAAGAACTTAAATTAAATATAATGGTTTGCAATTGTTTATAACGTCATTGCGTCTTCCAATAAGATACTAATTTCTAAAGACAAAAAGGATATAAGTATATATATACAATTTTTTCCTTTGCTTGTGTTTGTGAATTGCTGTGCGTAAGTGGATGATGATCCTATACGATCGTATGTGGTCCGCCAATTATACTACTGAACATTTCGTTTCTAGCGTACTCAACAAAGCGTTAGTGTGCATGTAATAATTATGTGAACTAGAAATACTTCATAGCATCTCGTAATAGTCTGATTCTTATAAAGTTGATGTAACAGCAGTAACCTGTGCCCTAGAAAAGTCAACTACACCGTTACCAATAATAGTTACGGTAACGCCACCATCATCCTCATCCTCACTTCAGGTTTATTCTTATACACCACATGTGGTACATGGTATATTAGGTTTTTGCGGGCATATGTAACACGCAGAAGTGTTTAAGGTAGATCAGTCTTTTGTTATATATCATACTAGAACCATTTTCTGAATCGATCGGTATAATAAACTTGTCTGCCCGTCCGTCTCATGTTTGTCAATGTAAATTCGTGTTCAAGCTACAGGTCGCTATTGTTGAGATATTTTGATGAAATATGATACACTGAACTGTTTTGGCCCAAGCACGAACGCTATTGAAAATGGTTTGGATCGGTTCACTTTTTCGGCAACTCCCCGTACACCGCCCTATTCTGAAAAGTTGTAATATGGAAAAATTGCAACTTTCAAACGTTGAACTAGCTGTGGCAATTTTTTAACTTCGCCCTGATAGAAAGAAGACTGAAGTTCATCTGACAAAAAGATGAATTTTTATTGCTTCGTGGTGAAACCCAGTTCATAATAGGAATTTAAGCTAAAAAAATTAGCTGTACTAAATTTGGATCATCTGGGCCTATTTTTTGGATCACACCCTGTATAAGGATTTTTACGAAAATTTTTCCGTTTTAAGGCAGAAAAGTAACTTTTAATATGTTATGATGAAAGTTGATCCATAATAGTACTTTGACACAAAAATTAACTATGCTGAATTTTAAATACTTACCAGAATTTTTAAACCTCTTGAGTGTAGCCATTCTTACGGAAAGAAAGTCTTTATTTGCAAAGATGTCTAATTTTTCATATATAGTTTCACAATAGTAAGATTATATAATTTTTGTGTTCTATGACAAAAAAAAAAAAAAAAATAGTGTTAGGCAATGCGGCGTAGTATATTTTATAGTCGGCCTAGCCTGACTATAATTTCATTTGATTTTGTTAATTTCTTATGGATTAGCTAATGATATTATTAATGAATACGAAAAACATTAGATATTATTTTAAATGTTAAAAAATGATATAACCGTAAGGAAACCTTGTGCTTTTTGTTTAAAAAAAAAAAAAGATAATAATAATACATGTACAATGCATATATAATACAATGCCATTTTAGATTTATATACCGCTAATGTTCTGTTTCTGAACTTGGAAGTTCACCACACGTGTTTTTTATTATTCAATAAACTTTACGTCAATGTAAAAATGCAAGAGCCCATTTTTTTAAGGGAAAGTAGTCTGCAGGCGTTGTCGGACCTAATACCATGGTCTCCCATATAAAGCCGTAGGCAGATGGGGACATGGGCATAAAACTGTTTGTCCGGCAAGTAAGCTTAGCACGACCGTTTGTCCTAATAATTGTTTTAGCACGTGTATTTCTTTAGTGTAATCGTCTGTGAAGTGTCTGTGAGGTAAAAACTGAAACCAATCTCACACTTCCGAAATAGTGGACTTATCAACGACACGTGCGTCCACCCGTTTACACCCTCCGACCTTTTTAACATATGTAGTTTTTTATTACACGACAGGAGCAGATATTTTGTCTTGCATGCATCAGGTGGAAATCCTACAATTGTTGTTTTTAGTTTGTCGGTATGTGCCGTCGAGCTCTTGGCTGGGATCGTATTTTTTTTTCGTCACCAATAGCCTCTCTTTTTTAAAGTGTTTTAAAAAGTCTACAATCAATTTTCTTTTTTTTTTTTTTTGTAATCAACCACAAAATGTATCCACAGGCTTGTAGTTCTATTCAAATTTATACTGCTATATATAAACAATTTTCTATGCAATCTTAATAATCTGTTCCCACTATATAAAGGTTTGAAGAAACAGAATAATTGAGTTTTCACAATAATTTTCCTGTGCGGTCCGTGTTAGTTCTGCTAGCTGTCGTCGTTTTAAAAGTATACACTACTACTAGCGTTAGTTAATTTACCTGGCTCTGGCACACACTTGTATTACGTGTAAGGGTGCTTCTCAGCGGAGGTATAATTGATAGCTTTACTGAAGGTATGCTTCCAAGAAATTTCTAAGCAGAATAAAAGTACGGTCGTGTTTCCTTAGTAATTCGTTTTCATTAGTTTGCCGAATTATTGGTTTACTACTACT
Source organism: Glossina pallidipes (assembly GCA_000688715.1). Classification (NCBI taxonomy): domain Eukaryota; kingdom Metazoa; phylum Arthropoda; class Insecta; order Diptera; family Glossinidae; genus Glossina; species Glossina pallidipes. Next base: position 86,847 of record KK499941.1, on the reverse strand, counting down.
GTATTCTATCTGTTGATTCTGTCGACAAGCGCCATTGGAGATATTGTCATTACAAAGGATTCAAATGTTTTCACTATACTTTTATCTTCAGTAATTAGGTCTTTCAAATACTCCTGTGCTTTCAATAATTTAGAATTCTTTTCAGCTATTGATTCGTGAGAAAACTAGCAACTTTGTTGTCTTTCCGTCAAATTTTTGGCAATATTTTTGAAATATATCGATACCAATATGAAATGTACTTAGCAGAAAGTAAATTTATTTTAGGTAATCCGAAACAAAATTAAAAAAACATACATGCATGCCTACAGTTTTGTCTTTACCGTACATAAGCACTTATACGCACGTCATAGGCCGCATCGGGGTATTCTTCATATTTTCATTGAAATTCGTTGAAGCAATCAGTGGATATAAAATTTAAAATGTTTCAACACCAAGTAAACAATGAAGGAGAAATTAATTATATTTTCTAGCTGCCTACTGTTCGTACATACCCACCTATATGTATACCATGTAATATTAATGATGATGAAAGAGAATTTGGATAGCCGCATTACCTTACAATGTTATGCAAGCATTGCCACATAATGTTATAGTCCAAGTGTTTTATTATTTGGTATTTACTTCTACCTCGCTCAGCGCCGAAGCCCCAAGACTAGCTATTGCAATAATAGTTCATCGCAATACTCACTAAATAAAAAAAAATAAGCAACTCAATCGCTTGGTATGATTACTGAGTAGAATGATTATCTTTATTGAATTTTCTCCTTCTTTTATACTGCATTTTTATCTTCTTATTTTCTATTTCTTATGTTTTTACTATTTACAATTTTGCTTAATCTAGCGGAAGTTACAATTAAATTGGGTCATTTATAAAAAAAGTCTATTTCAATTGTTTTCTTTTACACTGTTCGATATTTGATACTTTGAAGTGCGCCAATTAAATGTTACGAGCGTGTTCACTTGGGAATTGCATTAATGCTTGTAGGTATGTAATAAGTATCACTATATATAGTTTTGTGTAAAGTTATATACGATTAGCCGGTACGTGATAAAAGGAAATAATGACATACAATGTTTTTTAATAAAAGCACCATAAAGAACAGACGGATAGGGATTAACAAAAATTCTCTAGAATTGTAAACAGTAAAATGTAGACCATTTCAATTATAGATAAATAGCGTTACAAAATATATCTGAATCCAACCTTCCTATTGTCTCCCTTCGGCCCATCAGGGATTGTATTGGGAAACCGTGAAGTTGGATTCGAAGACCTCTCTAAACTAGTCGTGGATTCCACAATTCCAATTTTTTATACCAACGAAAATGGTACTGTAGTTTTGTATATATTTCTAAACTAGTAGAACATGGCATATATATGTAATATGTAAATGGAAAATCGTGGCAAGTATTTTGAATATATTCTCTTTCATATTCTAATCATTGCTTCTTTTATTAGCGAACATGCTTTTATTATTCGTAATGTCTTAAATGTCATAGTTTACTTGCTAATTTAATTCGAGAATAAATACTAATAAGGAATACAACAAAAATTGCCAGTTTACTCATGTTCGATTGACACTTTTTCCGAAGGCACGACGTCACTGTGTTTAGCAACACATTGCGCCTTTCTTTTACAAAATCTGCCTTTCTCTTTGTTCCCACCAACATTACTGTATTGTTTATTAAGTAAAATGCGTATATACATAAGTATATGCATAGCGAATGTCTATGCAATATAAATTTTAGTTTGTTTACTGTTTCACGTGTTCGCTCTATCTGTCCTTGGCCAAAATAATGAAATTATTTAACTGTAGCTTTAATACGTAAGCCTTTAGCAGTGTCTTTTAGCACTGACTTCAAATGGAGGTTCTTGGAGGAAAGTCCTTCGCAAACATTAAAATTCGGGGTTGGATCTGTTTGTTCGAATTTTTGTTTTCTTTTGTCACTGACTCTTTCATGTACTTATTATTCTTATTTTCAAAGTAAATTGACAGTCAATTTTTCTTCCTTTCCTTCTTTTCCCATCCGAAGCAACCTTTTCATTTCATTTGTGTTGCTTTCACAGCAAATTTCGAAATTTATTATTTTCGTATTATATAAATTACGTCCAAGATATTAACCTTTTTAACAAAAAAGAAGGTGTACACATTCCTCGCCATTAACATCTTCTTCGCGCGAGAACTTAACAAACCTTTCAATGCATTGTTGCATCCTTTTTAAGAAAAAAGAATTCAAACAAGATTGCTAAGCTAAAACCTTGTGTTACAATGCTTAGGCGGGATGATCCCGCGAATGTCTATCAATATTCGGGAACTACCCTGCGCCAACGGCTTAGTGTCGGCAGTCGTGTCGGCCGGAATAATTTACGCCTAGTCTTCGGGATAAGGATTCGCAATTCTGTCTCGCAGATCTATTGTAGACGGTGTGTGTAAAAAGTAATGCTATTAGCCTATACTGCAGCCCTCGATGCTTAGGCGAGATTATTAGACTCAGCCGATGAAGAAATTTTGTTCGACAATGGCTTGAAAACTATATCTATACATTTCGCTTTGAAATTGAGACTTCGCGTGGTTTACGGAGCATTCTGTTTTCAATTTAGTTTTTATGTATCCATTCATTCAACTGGGAGCGATTATTCACGCAAATCTATTCGATGTATGTTTACCGCATGTCTCGTGGATTTGAATATCAGTGCGGTAGACCATATTTCAACAGTAGCAATGTATTGTATGCGGTTATTCGGACTTCTGTTGGTTTTAAATACTTTACATCTATTGTTGCATATTTGTATATTGTATACTTTTTACTTTAGGTTTGTTGCTTGGTGTTCTGAATGCTAGCCTGCGATATTGTTCGTTGTTTCTTACGCTAGATGCATGCTACTTTAATTAATAATAGTTCAATATTTATTAAAGTCACCTGCTATCGTTCATGGAGGACGTCATCACATGGAAGCTTAGAGGATTTGGCTGAAGTGGCTTTGCTAAAGTGCCAGGGGGAAGGAAATCGGCATCCACAGCAAGTAAGAATTGTAAGACATTAGCTTTATAAGTGCAAAAAGAAAAAAACTAACACGATAAACTAACTTCTACAGGTTTTGTGAAAACATATGTATGTGCGTGTGAGCATAGGAAAGTGATCAGGTTTAATTATTCTTGACTTAAAAAATTTCTTTTTTTTTCTTTCTTTTTTTTTTGATATGATATATGCATGCATGATTTGATATATGCATATATTACAACTTCTATATGATTATCAAACTGGAGTTTTTAGTCGAAGACAACCTTTAAGTCTTTGTAATTGCAGACATTCTCCAGGATGTGATTATCGACAACATGTGCACATGTTCATAAGATCAGACTCAAGAGGTTTAGTACCATGTAATGAGTCGAAGGAGGGGGAAAGTTTAACGTCGTCTGCAAAAACTAATACAAGGGAATGTTGGATGCGCTCAGGAAGGTCATTCACATTTAATATAAATCAAAGCGGGCCAAGATGACTGCCCTGAGGAAAGCCAGAAATGACGAAAATTATTCTACATTGGCCAACAACACCCGTTGCTTGTGACGAGGGAGATGGTTGCTAAACCAGGCAATCATACTGTTCGATAAGTCAAAGCGATGTAGTTAGTATAAAGTAACAACCCTTGATGCGCTCTGCCGAAAGCTTTGGAGAAGTCCGTGAAGATAACATCAGTTTCTGCTCGGAATATGTGTAACATACTTGAAGGGCTCTACCTAATTTCTGTCTACCTCGCCGAAATTGGGGGGGTTCTAAATAAAAATTTTGCCCTAAAGAAGTTTTATAATGTGTTAGTGTTGAAGTGTAAATGTGTAATATGCCTACTTCGCCAGCCAATGATCGATTACACTAAGTTAGTTGTTGTACATTTTAATAAGAACGGTAACAAAAAGTATAATAAAAAATCTTTAAGTTAATATCAAAATTAAGAGTAAAGAACAAATTTATATAATAATAACTCACCGTAACCGCCGAATGTACATTCGTAGTATAAACAATAAAAAATTTTTTTTTTTTTTTTTTTAAACCAAACATTTAAATAACTCTAAGAAGTAAGAGAGTTTTTTTTTTCTTTTGTTGTCATTTTTCCATTGAACCAGAACACTCGTAACACAAATTAGAACTCTTTATTCTATTTCTAGGCCACAATGTCGCCGCAAACAGCATACAGTCGCTAGTCGTGTACGTCGTGAAAAGATTCCGATGTAGATGTTGGTCAAAAACTCCAACGTAATATGAATTCAAATTGAGTAACATAGCCATGCTCCGAACTAATACTAGCCCTTTTCGGTAAAATGATATTTGGCAGAGAGTTGCAAGTAACGTTTATGCAAAGAAGATTCCACAACTATTTGTTGGAGTTTAAAGATGTGTAAAATCTTACAAATTTAATAGAATTTTCACAACAATATGCACATTATAAAGTCCAAATTTTTTTTTTTTTTTTTCATTATTTATATTTTAACCAAGCTGTCCGAAATCCAAAAATTGTCTGACTCCCTAAAAAAAAATCCATTCCCTTAAGATAGCTTACTACAAGCGTCGTTAACCAATGTTTTAATCCAAAGTTAGAGTTGTATTAGTTAAGCACGCTAACGGCATGAGCTTTATCGTGACGTGTGGATACATCTGTGTATATCAAAACTCCAATTAGGTTTTGATACGGAATATTTTTTACTTCTTCCATATCAGACTGAGATTTCGGGCCCATTTCCTTTGAAAGTTTTTCATTTGGGTTCATTGGTGTAAGAACTGGTTTACAATTCGTCATGTTGAATCCAATATATCGCGAATATATTTTGATATTTGATATTGAGATTTCGTGCTTATTTTGCTAAAATTCTATGCCCGAACAATATGTGAGATTTCCTAAACTTTGTCTTTGAGTTTTTTGATTTTTTTTTTTTAACTGAGGTTACGACGAGATCATCAACGTAGTTTAATACTAAAATTATACTTGTTCTGTCTTTTTGTCTAAATGCAGGGATCAGCCCCTCGGTGCTTCAAGCTTAATTGTTTTATCTTCTCGTCGAATTTCTTATACCGTTGACGGCCTGAGTGTTTGAGCCCATAGAGAGTTTTCTGCATAACACATACTTTTCCTCTCGTCAATTCGTCAGTTTCTTTTTCATAAATTATTTCATATCGATCTTCTGATAGTTTTATGAAGAATTATGAAGAAGATGCTGCCGTTTAAGTAAGCACTTGTGAAATCCAGCAGATGGACGCTATTCTAGTTAAAATTAATTTCATGCCTTCGTGCAAAACCTTCGTATCAAGTCGGATTTTTCGGCGCACCATCGGCCCATTTTGATTGTATTTAGTTTCCAGAAGGCATTTGGTTTCCATTACCTTTTCATCCTTCGATCATTGGGCTATTTTCCATGTATTACTCCTTAGTAAAAGTAGATTGGATCTAAGTTTTGGTACATATAATGTGTAGTCTAACCTTAGCGTAGTGCAAAGTTGTGTTTTCAACTTGACAAGTCCTCTGCCTGCCGTTTTAACCCTTTTACTATTTTCTACATTTAACGTGCTTGTACTTGGCTTACGCAAATGTTCAACAATTTTGCTTTCCGAGTACTCATGGGAGGATGCACCTGTTTCCAAGCACCAGCTGTCGCGTTCGTTGTTGATTTGCAACGCGTTTTCAGCATTTCGGTATGACTCTGAACATCTGAATGGCTCTGCGTTGGGCTTCGCTTGTAAAGCTTTGGATTCGCAATCTTTAGCCACATGCGTAATGCGCAAGAGTTATAGTTAAAACTAAATTTTTTATAGAGTTACTGTTCTTCCTTTTGACTTCTTTTGTACTGGCAAACATTACTTCTTTGATTCCCTCGCTTGCGTTCCGCTTCTTGCTTCGAATTCTTCAATGAGTTTGACTATAAGAATTTATGTATGTCGTACTATTCTGCGATGTTATATAATATGGAATTTCCAGTTACTTGTGTTCGGTTAATGACTTAACATTGGACAAGGACTTGGACAAATTGAATGGCGCTTTCAAGACGCGCAATGTACCAAACACAATATTTTATAAATTTTTATAAATTGGAAGATACAGATATGACTTATAATTTAGGTGCAATAAAGCAAGAGCCACAGTGGGATTCATTAAGAGCTACGCCCGTCAATTCAACGACTATGTATTACGAAGACACTGTATGCGACGTTAGTTAGAGAAATATTGGAGTATGCAGCGTAGGTATGGTACCCGTTCTATCGCTGTTATGTAAATGAGATTCAATCGGTGCAAAAACGATTCGTGCATTTTGCGTTAAGGAATTTGTCATGGGACCCCCTCGTAACCCTCCATCATAAAGATAGACCACTACTCATAGCACTATCTACTCTGAAGAAACGTCGCCTTATAGTTGATATTTCATCCTTGGTAAAATTGACCAACTATGTTAAGCCAAAACCACTTTTGAGTGAAATCTACATTAATGTTCCCGCGCGATCCTCTAGAAGTTGTCAGTTGTCAATGTAAAAGCAACTATGAATTACTTACCCCGCTTAGCGCTGTTAGCAATAATTAAAGCTTCACAACATGTTCAATACAGCTGACTCTATAATTAGTATGAAACAAACTCTTCTAACTATTCATTCATTGCCATTGTCATACCTTGATGATCATAATCAATAAATGAGTGAGTGATTTATTGGCAAGCGTGGTTTTAATGACGTCTCAAAACTCGGTGCGAAGAGCCAGGATGATGGTCAAGTTTGTCATATGCATTGCAGCTTTAACATAGAAATGTCTGTTCTGTAAATAGGAATTAAGTGGCATATACATTGAAGTTGGAAAGAGTTTTTTAAGTTTGAAAAGTAACCAATTAGTTCATGAGGGCAAACAGCAAGAATAGTCTAACTTAGCACATGTATAACCTTTTCGTAATGTAAGGATCTTTCAGCTGTTAGGACCACCTAACGCGAACCTATATTTACTTAAAGAGAGAATTGAAACGTAATATTTGGATGAAACTGCGTTTTCCAATTTGTGTGAATCAATGAAATACTCAGCATCGAATGACTTCCTCCTTGACAAAGAAATTTTCTTGCATATTTTTAGATTTAATTTCATAAAATGTAAAGAACACCATGCACTCAAATTATTTAATCCAATTTGAAGCTGATACGATTGCGATTCCAAGAAGAAGAAACAAAGCAGTCTAACATCGTCAGCGTGTATTAAGATCTTGCTGGATTTAATCAACGAGGGGAGATCATTAAACTATAAATTATATAAAAGGGGTCCTAAGTGAGAGCCTTGAGCAATGCCAGATGTCACGGGAATTTCATCCGAAGTGATGAAGCTAAACAGAACCCTGAATTTTCTCTTATACAAATAAGAGCTTATCCGTGTCATTAAATGCAAAGGGAATCCAGGGAGTAAGATCAATAAGTTATGGTTAACTACAAACACTACTAAAATCACTATTTACTATAAAAAGTCTTGAAAAAGTGGCAAGTAAACTCTAAGAGATTCGTAACAGTTTATCTTCCATTTAGAAAGCCTTGCTAGAATGGCGAAATGCAACATTTGATAGCAAAAGCTAAATGCTAACACATCATACTGAAACAATTCGCTCAAACAATTAAGGTAAGACACTCAACTTGGCGATGCCGATGAACAAAAAGCAAAAACACCTACTTTCAAGCGCTGATTAAATATCTTTGAAATAACACCACATAGCTCGTCAGAACATGATTTGGGTATATATGATGGAAGTCCATCAGGTCCAGGCGTACAACTATATTTTAAAGATCTCAGACCAAAACTTTGCTTTTTCCAATTTTGCAATATTTAACTCTCTTGTTAAACCATGGCGGGCACTTGTTTCGAGGGCGAGGCTGCTTGATTGAAATGAATGCGGAAATAACTAGGTTGGATACATTACAGAACTATCAGAGTAGGAAAATCGAAATGTGTGAAAGATAAATCTTAAACAGCAATATATTGGTTTTATTAAAATCAAAATGTTTATTTGAGCAAGATGGGTTGGATACTTAAGAATGGTTCAGCGAATCATCACGCCTGTAGTGAAAGGAATTGAAAATTGCTGGATGATACCTATTCTCACGTAAATTAAAAGGGACATTGGTAAAGCAAACATCAGCTAGTCTGCCATTGCAATTAGGAGTACAGTCGTATTGCAGTAAATTACGATCAAATAATTCATTAAAAAACACAATAGCTTCATTAGATGTTGAAGTGGGGACCATACAGCTAAAATTATTACTATAACGCCAAGTGACTTGTGGCTATTTCTTTATTCATAGTTTGGCCTAAGACTACTTAAACGTTTATACAATAATATTATTCCTATATCAGCAACCAATTAATATATATAAAAGTAACAAGGACGCCCGTCGTAATTACATTTTTTACTTATGTTACTTAATTGGACTACCAGTGATTGAAATTCGAGACTTTGGAAATGTTTTATTTGTTCTTGTTTTTCTTTTACATTTTTTGTTTATATTCATATTTATTTTGCTACACTTCAGTGGATACACTATATGTGATTACACTACAATTATTTATATTTGCAATTCGTCTACAATAAACAATAGCCGAATAGAATAGAGTCTACTAAGTAAAAACTTAAGAAACAACGAAATGTATATACAAAATAAATGTGTAAATAAAAACCAAAAAAAAGAAATAAATCCAAGTCAGGAGTGAACCTAACCATTAAACAGATTTAAACGGTAAAAGTATGGCAACCGGTAATAGTAAACACATGTGACTTAATCATACGAAGCTTTAACAATCAAACGTTCATTTCGATACGACGTAGGCAAGGCGGGCATATGAAGGAGAGTTGATTTGATATTGGGATTAAATGAAAGATATCATTTAGATTTTCGCAGAAAATATTTTTGAATTGATTGGAAAAGTCATAATTACACCTACATCGGCTTTATGAGCATAAACGGTGAGAAGAGCGGCTAGAAGCATTGAATTTAATTTCTTCTAATAAGATCGGAGTGTCAAAAGTACCATTTGTTAACTTAGCTAAAAACGAAACACCTACGGTCAACCTATATTTCTCCAGCGAAGGTGAGGCTAAAAGTAGTTATCTATTTTCATAAGTTGGCAAGGAGACTAATAGGTACCGTCCTAATGGCGAAAAGCGTTGCGAAAGGATTGCTTTTCAAATGAGTCTTGATTCAGCCAAATACCTGTAGAAAGGAAACCACTCGACCGAGGCATATTCAAATGCTGGCATCGCCAAGCTCTTGCACAATAACTTTGTTGTCAAGTTTTCTGGTCCACCGATTAATAACGCTACACGTTGACCTAGTTTTATTAATGAAGTGCTCGATGTGCAAATGAACAGTAGGCCTGGTAAAATAAAATGTCTAAATCAACGAGCGATTATGTGTCAAAGAGGTAACCCGATGGTAAATCATTTTCTCTTTGAGGACTACAACTTCTTCCAATTTTTTGGAAAGTTGTTTGATTAACATGTAACCAAATTATTTAGATCAGATTGAAGGAGGTAGGAGTGCGATTTCAAGGTAAACGAGGAGACGAATTTAACGGCATTTATGTCATTATACCGGGAGATGTGGGGGGTTTTTCTATTTTGTCTCACGCACATTTCTCAGATGTTGACCCTTAAAAGAACAACACGTACTGGCCCCTTGCACAAACGAAACGAAACCACGGACGAAACTTATCTTACCAAAACGGGCATATTTTCAGCCAGGGGCCACTCTGTACCCTACCTTAACTACCTACCGGTCTCCCGCGGATTATGATTTCTATGGGAGATCTCGAAATTGGGTCCGAAGACCCCTAAACTGCTTTCCTCTTATTTATAATGTAAACGATGTTTTATTTCATTTTTTCCTTTACTGCAGATTATATAATGTTTGGTATGTGTAAACATATAACATTTACAAATCAATCTGGTTAGTTCCAATTATATGTGTGTGTCTTTATAAAAATATATGTATATATGCATAATTACTCTTACATATAACCACAATAAATCGCTATTATAATGAATTCTAATTGAAGTGGCTACACTTACATGTTTTTTTCGTACTTAGTTAATTTTCCAATAAGTCAGTAAGCCTCAAATTTAAATAGCAAAAATTTTAGCCGCTTAGTTCATCAAATATAACCATTCTTTGATCATACGTCATTACTCCTTTAGGATGACTCAGCAAAAGTAAACATACTTTAGTAAAATCACGACTCGTTTGTCCATATTATCGTCAATTGTATTCAGTCAAAGTGCAGTTTAAATCAAACACATATGAGTCAAAAGTGTTTAAGTACAAAGAATGATTAACAAAATTTTACTCTTATTTTCTTTGCATTATCTGTGTACGAACGGGATGTTGACCTTTAATTTAACAAAAACTTATCAAGTGAGTTTATATTCAATCTAAAATTACTTATCACACAAGATTTCACGTCCACTTTGTAAGGAAGCGTTTTGCTTCCTTACTAATTATGACAACATAAATAGCTTAATACTAAATAAATGTGCCGTAGCATTTCCTATACAATACGGCTTTGGTTCTTAGGTTTGAGAGGGTTAATATAAAAATAATTGATTCACATACTCAACGGTTTCAACGGATAGGGGATGGCAGGTTTCGCTTAGTCGTCATCCCTGAATGACTTATGAACATCCCTTCTTGTGACGTGAAACGATTAGGGACGGGCGAGCGGCCCTGTACACTCGCGGCGTATTCCTTTCGTTTTCAAAGAATCTCGCGATACGGAGGACGTGAAAAAAAACATATAATAACAAAAACCGTTAAACGAGAGTCGGGTCCGCATGCTGGTTTTTCCTCCACTCCCCTCGCTTGGCAAATAATAATAAAAAGAGTTGTGGTGGAGTCCTGAGCTTACCCTGCCCAAGAAGACTCGTTGCAACTTTATTACATAGTTTGCAAGACTTTTTCCTGTTCAAAATTTGTGTCAGATCTCGGCGACAAGATGGCAATTCGTCGACATTTTTATGTTTTTACTAAAAAAATTTTTCGATTCCTATATTATATCTATCATTAACTATGTATTCGTACGCAAATTTAATATCTTTTTGTTATTACCAATACTGTGATACTGTGTATATTACCGGTAAGGGAATCCGATGTGTCATCGTCAGATCATCATCAGATTCTCCATATTTTTGAACTTTGTTTTTTCTCCCGCTGGTTGGAATATGTTTTTTGACGGTGGTGCATTCCTCTTCATGATGGATCCCAGCCGTGGTGTAAAAGGTTTGGCATAAATCACAAAACTGCGCTGAGGTATGGCTTCGCGTATATTATGTTTTTACCAACCTCTGCACATTGGTAATAAGATAATAATGGCATGGCTTTCCGGTGTTGTTAAATATTGTCAGCAAGATGACGGGCAAGTCCTTTGTTCCTTTTCTCGTCCTCGCTGGACTCCGAATACTTCGAATACTCCGAGTTTTAAAATAATTCGTGTGAGCGTAACTCCTCTCCAGTTAGTTTATCAAATTTATAAGCTATAGCCGCTAATAATCTCGTTTCTGGTATCCTTCAGCTGCATTTTTAGGCGCACTGAAAATTTCGTCAATGCTTCATTGTTACCACCATTTCTGGCTTCAATCTTTTCAAATAATTCACAAACGGTCTCGAATTGAATTTTACGGATCTAAACTCCAATTTGGTTTGAATTTGCTCGTGTACGTACACTCAAAAATTACCTAAATATACCTCGATTGGTATCTCATTGGTATTGGATCATATTTTTCGATGTCATTGGAAATGTGATAAAAGTACAGCTGTCTTTTTCTTGCGCTTAATGGTCCTCAAGTGGGTTTTAGATATGGTTTTCAGCGTATACAGTTGGAAAGTGCAGCAATATATCTTAGTAGCAGGAACTTTTGCTTTGGTGCTCTCGCCTTGCTTTCAAAAACTCTCTTGCGGCGTTACTAGTTCGTGGTCCGTTATCCATGCCGGAGTTGATAAGCTCGTTTCGAATTCTTCACAGTGGTGGGTGTGAATTGTTCCCTCATTTAATAATTCAGCATGCTGCGAACTCAGCTGACAGGCCCCTGCAAACTCCGGGGAGAACTGATTCAATCAATTTCCATTATTATTAACTGCAGTACAAACTATACAATTGATTGTTTTTATTTTCTTAAATGTTGATGGTTTGAATATTTTTGGAATAAGTTAAGAGAAGACTCTGCGTATATAGGATAGAAATTTTGGTGAACTTACCTCCAAGCGTTATCTGTACAATTGCACGAAGTTCAAGAAAAGGTTACGCATATCATAGTGTTGGGAATTGCTTGGAGAGGTGTGCGTGTGTTCCATTATGTATATATGTATATATTCGTGTGTGTGTTTTAGTCGCTATGCGCGCTGGAGGATGAAATCTTCGAAAGATACTATTGCTCCATGCCAGCACCACACATAATTAACGTATCCGTGGTAGATACGTGCTCAAACTACCCCCACAAATACTTCGTTCACCTTTTCCCCTGTTCTATACCTGCTATCTTTCTAAGTGCCGTAATTCTCGGAGTACTCTACTTAAGAACCCCTGAATGGTGCTCCAAGCTTTACCGCTGCCAGTTATCACATGCAAGATTGTACTGTCTTGGATTCTCCAACCTTTTGCAGTGAAAGATCGCGTGCTCTGTATCTTCCGTTCTTTCCGTGCATTTCGCGAAGTTTCGCGAGTTATCGTGCCCGAATTTGTACAGGTACTTTGGGGAGCTGTCATGGTTAGTCAGAAACTGGGTTAGATGACAATTTATCTTTTCGTGTGACCAACGTCCATCTTCCTTTTTTTGTTGTCTGCCATCGCTAGCCGCTAATCCTTTTAGTTGCATTTTGGGACCGGTCGCTGTTGCGACGCCGTTCGTCGATGCGTTTCATTTATCCGTTGAAACGTCGATGGAACAAATATTGGAATTGCGCCTGCGTTTACAAGGGCGGGATCCTCCGACACGGTTCGGAATACCCATATCTGCTTTAGCGCCCTAAAACGATATATCCCCGCCAACTTTTGATACACTGCTTTCACGATGAATGTCCCTGTTCAAACTGGGCTCTCATTCATCATGACCGTAGTTACCGTCGTTGTTATTATTTTCCTATTTGTGGTTTTCGGTCCTCCAATATTTGGTATAATCTTCGTCAAACACGCCTGGATGGCTACAGCTTTCTCTGGTGAATAATCCCCGTGGCGCTTAAAGCTGAGTCGATGGTCTAGTATGAGTTCGAGGTATTTGGGAGTAGAAGATGGCTGCACTGTGTGTTTGCCCACTCGTATACAGCACGTTTCCACCCGCTTTCGGCTGCTTATTAGCACCGCTTCTGAATTATGTTCCACTAGCTCTAGCTTTATCTCTTCTAACCATGGCTTTACTTTTCAGACTGTCTCGTTAGCATTCGTTTCCACCAATGCAACGCATTTTGCGACTACCACAATTTTTATATCGTCGGCAAAGCCGATGATCGTTGCACCCATAAGCTGATGTGGCTTCAGAACGCCGTTGTACATTATGTTCCACAGGAGAGGACCAGGGACTAATCAGTGTGGAACATACGCCGTTATTTTAGGCGACGACATTGTCACAATCTTACAACAACCACGGCTCGAAAACCAGCCAAGCACATACCTTGGAATCTGCGTTTTTGCGAGATGCTTACGAGTGCTCTTCCTCTATCGGTCTCCGGCTATAGCGTCTATGCCAAAACATCACTGCGTGCTTTATGGTGTCCATCGTATACCGTGTTCTTCTGACTTCGTATTGGTTATCCGAGAGACTTGTTTCCTCGTTCATTAGCAGCAAGCGTTTGCATACAACCTTCTCCTATAATTTGTCCATTGTGGAAAGCAAGCAGATGGGTCGATATGACGATAGCCCTTTCGGCGGTTTATAACTCTTCGGGACGAGGACCAACTTCTGTACATTCCATTTGTTGGAAAAGATCCCCTTCTAAACGTTTTCAGAGCATAGTGACTGCAAGGCGAGTCGCGTGCTTTTGTAAACAGCTGTGCCACGTTATACAGGAGTTGGCCAGCTGTGGCTCGCCGCTCTCGCGGAAGTCCAAAGTAATATAAAAGATGTACTCGTCAAAGGATGCATTCCTTCATTTTGGACCGGTAGATATTGGCCGCCTAATTCCTCTGCATTTACTGCCATTGATATTGTGGAAAATGCCCTGGTCATTGGTGTTCATGCACTCCTCGTATAGCGGCCACTTGGATTTCGGCACAAGGCCACCACTAACAAAGGTAAGACCTACTTTCGACCCTCCTCCCGCTTTCCGAAACGTATCCCTATATCCATAATTAAGTAAAGATGCTTCCAGCACCGCAAATGCCTTCAAAGGGCATGAGCCATCTATTAGCCAGTGGCCGCTTGAGTAGCTGACATTTGCCGTTTCACACAACGTGCTTTGCGTCCAAACTCGGCGGCCCCCTGCACAAAATCCGGAAGGTTCCTTGTTTCAATTTTTCGGAGTGTGGCCTTCTTCTCCACATCTCCGACAGGCCTTTGATCGCTCAAATAGCCCGGCACATTGCTTCGCCATTTGTCCGAACTGATCCTCCAGATCATTCAACTTAAGCGCAACTTTCCGCGTGCCAAAAGTTTAGTGGCTTCCTCTTGTTACTTATTTATTACTACCGTCTGCGTTCCATTGTATTCCTTTCTTATGTGCGCCACCTCAACGATCGCCACCCCGCGTTGTGACTTAAGTACATTACTTCTGTTACTCTTGATGGTGACCTCGTCGATGCTTTTGAATTTGTGCATGTGTGTTTGTGTGTGTGCACTCCGTGGTGAAAATTTCGTAGCGGGTCAGCCGCGAGTGGGAGTGACGTTTGGGAATGCAACTTCCCAAATATTATCTGGTCATTTAACTAATTCCTTTATATCCTTAATATTGGAACCGTTCAAAGCCACATAATCCGTAGTTAACTTTTTAATTCACAGCTTTTTTACTACGTCTGGACTTAACGGGGAACCACCTGTCATTCATATTTGATAATAGAACTCAAAAGGTCTTCGGTGATCTACGCATGAGTCTGCCAAAACTTTATTCAACATGGACGCTTTACTGAGGATGTCTATCTCGATTAGAGGTTTTCTTTAATTCAGCGTACTTCTTATTAGTTGGTGGCTTTTTTATGTAGACAAACGTAATAGCTTCTTGTGGTAACGTCATTTCAATAGCTTTCATCCTTGGGCCAAAACACGTCATCATATTTCATCAAAATATCTCAAAAATTGCGACCTGTGGCCTGCAAAAAAATTTTTATGGACAGACTTCAAATAGGGTTACTTCGATTTAGAAACGGATTCTGAATCGTACCGATTGAATAAAACATGCGTCTGCCTTAAGCTTTGAACCTTGAATGGCCACAACTGTTCTTACGGAAAGTAAGCCTTTATTTGTATAGAGATGTAATTTTTAATATACAGTCCCATAACAGTAAGTTTCTATGAAAACAGGATATAATTTTTGTATTCTGTTGCAAAAATAAGAATTGAAAATGGTAGACAAAGGGGTATTTAATAATCGGCCTTGTCCGATTGTAACGTTTTAACTTGTTTATTTATATGTTTAGACACACATATAAGTTGTAACGTATATGTTGATAAATGAAAATAGTTTTATTAAATTTTATTAGCTTTAAAATTCTAAACTTCCTTTCTTCCAAGATGATACGAAAAAAATCAGTTATTACAAGAAATTATTAAGTTTGTATACGTAGAAAAGCCACCGACTAATAATAAACACGCGGAATTAAAAAAGCTGAAATTGAGATACACTCTCAGTGGAGTCTCCATCTTGGGCAAACTTTTTGCGGACTCATGCGACGATAACCGAAGACCTTTTAAGTTCCATCGTAAATTATTAATAAAAGCTGGTTCCCCATTAAGCACAGACATATCAAAAAAAGCAGTGGAATAAAAAGTTACCTAGGAATTTGCAAGAGGCTTTGGCTGGCAGCAATATTAAGGTTATAAACGAATTAGTGAAATTAGCAGGTGACATTTGGGAAGTTTCATTCCCAAACGTCATTCCCATTCGCGGCTGACGCAGTTCCTCGCTACTAAATGTTCCACGGCATGCACACACACACGAACTCAAATCCATCGACGAGGCCACAACCAAGGAGGACTTAAGTCTCAATGCGGGGTGCCAATCGTTTAGGTGGTGAACATAAGAAAGGCATACAGTGAAACACAGACGGCAGTTGTAAGTCTGCACCAGGACGAACCCGCTAAGCTATTGGCAAGCAGAAAGTTGCGCATAGGTTGGGTGATCTGCCACATCAGACAGCGCACAGACTTTGTGAGATGCTTTCGATGTCTAGAGTTCGGACATATGGTGAGGCAATATACGGGACCGTTTGACCGCTTAAAGGACTGTCGGAGATGTGGAAAGGAAAGCCGCATTGCGAAAAGTTGAAATAAGGAGCCTTCTTGCATGTTCTGCAGGGGGACGCCGTGTTTGGACGTAAAGTAAGTGGTAAATGTCAGCTACTGAAGCGGGCATTGGCTAATAGAGAACATAAGTGGGAATAATGCAGATTAATCCCCATTATGGAAAAGCACTTCTTGACCTGGCTCGGCAAACAGTCGCTGACAAGAAAGAAGAGTTGGGATATAGGACGGCGTTAATGGGTAACCGATGTGTCCGATAAGCAGCAATTTCGGCGCATCTACGGCGTTTCTGGACGGGGACGGCCTGCACAGGGCGTGAGGACCTCGGATGCGCAGCGCATAGCTTGACGCTGCAGCAGTATGCTAGACGATCTCGTGGTGGTAGACTAGTGGTTGTAATTGCTGGCGTGGGCACTAGAATGGGGTAGCCGGACCTATAATGCTAGAAGGCACAGTCTGCTCGAAGCGTTTGCAGGGCTGCAGTTGACGCTCCTCAAGGACGGTCGTAGAGATACATTTAGGAAAGCGGGAGATTGATGTAAACCTAGTAGACAAACCACAGCCACAGCCCCGAAATATAATGATACATCCTTCGGCGTAAGCGCCTTCAATTTAGTATTGAACTTGAACGAAGCCAGAGACAAAACAGCAAGCCAACTCACCCAAGCCGTGAATGATAATTTAACTTAGGCAAGCGACGCAGGTATGCCGAGAAGATCCACCAATAGCAAAAAAGGGAATCCGTGTTTCTGGTGAAGCTAAGAAATCCATTCTCTTAGGAAGAAATGCTTGAAGGCTAGAAGGGAAGTACAGCGGTGCAGCAGCAGATGAAACCTTAAAAAGTAAGTTAACCCTCTGTAAAAATATACGGCGTGCCTTGAAGAGAACGATCAAAAGCAATAAAAAAAAGCTTTGAACTTGTAAGCCAGGAAGTGAATATTGCGCCATGGGGGACAACATACAACGTCGTCCTGAAAACACTGAAAGGGCAGAGAACGCCGCAAGTCACTTGTCTTTTCATGTTTCGGGAAATAGTAGCAACACCGTTTCCGCAGAGATCGTTGTACGCGGGAAAGTTACTCAGCGCATGCGAAAAAAATCGGGGATAGGAAAATCTTTAGCACGGATGGATTCTGTAACATAATTATTACGTCATAAATCCGTTAAGTCTGTCCAGTTATTTTTTACGTACCTTATTGTTTTTAAGGAGATTCTTTAGTGCCACGTAAAGAGAGACGCTAAGCTAGCTAGTTTGGAAGATATGGCGGGTTTAAATTTTTGTCTCACGGCCACTCCACACGCGGTTACACCTAAAAGAAATACACGTGCTTTACTGTTATATGAATACACGGACGGACGGAACCTACTTTACCGAACGACCGTATCTTAAGCCGTGGGCCATTCTTCACCCTGCCCTACCTATGGTCTCCTTCGGCCCATGATTTCTATGTTCCCAAATTTGGTTCGAGGACCCCTAAGCGACTTTCCTGTCATAAAAAAATTTCTATTTATTTAAATTTCTATTTATTTATTTTCTCATATATTTTATATTACTTTCTATTTGCATTGCATTACTAATTTTTCTAGCTATTCGTACAATGTTAAATGCTTGTATTTTTCAATGCATTGATTTATAGAATAAAGTGCTTACGCCTAATTCTTATTTAACAAATTTTTTTTTGCGCTTAAATTATGATTACAATACAAATTGTTCAGCTGCATTTATTTTGCATTTCTATGTTCCCTTGTACATAATTTCAATTTACCGCTTATTACAGGTATTCCAAATTTTCGTGCGGGTTTTCTTGCAAACTCCACAATGGACAAAGTATAGGAGATGGTTGTATGCAAATGCTTGCTGCTAATGAACGAGGAAACAAGTCTCTCGGATAACCAATACGAAGTCAGAAGAACACGGTATACGATGGACACCATAAAGCACGCAGTGATGTTTTGGCATAGACGCTATAGCCGGAGACCGATAGAGGAAGAGCACTCGTAAGCATCTCGCAAAAACGCAGATTCCAAGGTATGTGCTTGGCTGGTTTTCGAGCCGTGGTTGTTGTAAGATTGTGACAATGTCGTCGCCTAAAATAACGGCGTATGTTCCACACTGATTAGTCCCTGGTCCTCTCCTGTGGAACATAATGTACAACGGCGTTCTGAAGCCACATCAGCTTATGGGTGCAACGATCATCGGCTTTGCCGACGATATAAAAATTGTGGTAGTCGCAAAATGCGTTGCATTGGTGGAAACGAATGCTAACGAGACAGTCTGAAAAGTAAAGCCATGGTTAGAAGAGATAAAGCTAGAGCTAGTGGAACATAATTCAGAAGCGGTGCTAATAAGCAGCCGAAAGCGGGTGGAAACGTGCTGTATACGAGTGGGCAAACACACAGTGCAGCCATCTTCTACTCCCAAATACCTCGAACTCATACTAGACCATCGACTCAGCTTTAAGCGCCACGGGGATTATTCACCAGAGAAAGCTGTAGCCATCCAGGCGTGTTTGACGAAGATTATACCAAATATTGGAGGACCGAAAACCACAAATAGGAAAATAATAACAACGACGGTAACTACGGTCATGATGAATGCGAGCCCAGTTTGAACAGGGACATTCATCGTGAAAGCAGTGTATCAAAAGTTGGCGGGGATATATCGTTTTAGGGCGCTAAAGCAGATATGGGTATTCCGAACCGTGTCGGAGGATCCCGCCCTTGTAAACGCAGGCGCAATTCCAATATTTGTTCCATCGATGTTTCAACGGATAAATGAAACGCATCGACGAACGGCGTCGCAACAGCGACCGGTCCCAAAATGCAACTAAAAGGATTAGCGGCTAGCGATGGCAGACAACAAAAAAAGGAAGATGGACGTTGGTCACACGAGGAGATAAATTGTTATCTAACCCAGTTTCTGATTCACCATGACAGCTTCCCAAAGTACCTGTACAAATTCGGGCACGATAACTCGCGAAACTTCGCGAAATGCACGGAAAGAACGGAAGATACAGAGCACGCGATCTTTCACTGCAAAAGGTTGGAGAATCCAAGACAGTACAATCTTGCATGTGATAACTGGCAGCGGTAAAGCTTGGAGCACCATTCAGGGGTTCTTAAGTAGAGTACTCCGAGAATTACGGCACTTAGAAAGATAGCAAGTATAGAACAGGGAAAAAGGTGGACGAAGTATTTGTGGGGGTAGTTTGAGCACGTATCCACCACGGATACGTTAATTATGTGTGGTGCTGGCATGGAGCAATAGTATCTTTCGAAGATTTCATTCTCCAGCGCACATAGCGACTAAAACACACACACACGAATATATACATATATACATAATGGAACACACGCGCAGCTCTCCAACCAATTCCCAACACTATGACATGCGTAACTTTTTTTTTGAACTTCAAACAACTAACTGCATTCATCACATACCACGAATCTCACCCACAAATAACAAGGTATACCCTACGGTTGCGTTTTCCCCTCCCCATAAAATAACGACCCACATTCTTTCCACCTTCCTCAAAACTCGCTATAAACAATTAAAATCGAAGTCTATTGCTCGAGGAAAAGGGACTCTTCGTTGCAAATACGCACCCTCATATTACCTTCACAAAAATGTCCTTGAAATAATCCTTTTTTTCGACAACACACATCCTAATGAACAATCAAAAACAAGGTTTTCAACGCCGTACAATATTTATAGTTCTGATAACAACTAAACATGAACGTGCATAGAAATGCATACAATAACGTCCAGAAAAAAGAAAATAAACAGCACTTTGGGTAGCCCGACTATTTCATCGTATTGCATTTCAAAACACTTAAACGTTTAATGATCCCTTCTCATTTATATTTTTATTATTAGTATTTCAATTCGTATTAATACCCCGCTGAAAGTGAAAACAAAATCAGAGTTACCGTCTTCCAATGAAGGCGTAAATTACGATCAGTGTTTCAACAATGGTTTCGAATTACGACGGATTATCGACCTTCTTTCAATGATAGTTTCAATGTTCATTTTCAATCTTGAAGTTGATTTGTAAGGAGCTAATAAAATAAAGAATTAATAGTCCAATAAATAACAAGAAAAAATAGGTTTTTGTTGTATTGACGAAACAAAAAATATTTTTTGTATAATTATTAAAAAATCTTATACTTTTTTTAATTTCATAAATAGCCCTTTCGGCATACAAAGATTAAAGAAGAGAGAGAGAATTATCAATTGGCACAGACTATAAAATAATTCGATGTAATACAAAAACAACATAACGTTGAAAGAAAATGGCTCTTTATTTGGAGACTCACTGTGAATATTTCTGTCGAAGTGTCTTAATCAAATATTTTCGGCGAAAGTTTAAAGAAAATAATATCCTGCATGTTATCTTTCGAGAAAGGGATAAATCTATAGCTAATGCCTCCATTTTTAAATATGTTCAGAACGAAAATAATGAATTTGATGTCTAAAATGAAAATTTTACTTTTATTTTATTTAAAAATCTTTTTACATAGTTTGAGTATATTATTATCATTGAAGCTGTTTACTAAGTTATTTGAAATAAGTATTTAAACTCTTTCGTTGACTCTTATGTACACTGTAAAGCAAGTGATAATGTCCACAAGTGCAAGCGTCCTCGGGGTTGTTGCTTGTACTTGTCGAAGTTTCTGTTTAAAAAATTGGAAAATTCTTTTTTCAATGGTGACTGACCGTAAGAATCAAAATATTCTGTGAAAGAAATATTCTATAAAGTGAAAGGCAACTCAGTGCACTTCTGTTTGATTAAGGTAATCTGTGCTTGCTATTATAAGAGCAGATTTAAAGCTCATTTTTCGAGGTAAATTATTATTGGAAGTAGTTCTTTCTATAGAGATCTGCAAGTTACGACTGATGATAAAGCACGAGCAAATTTCCATTCAATGCATATGTCTGCTTGTCATGCTATCATGAAAAAGTTTCCTATTCGTGCTATAAGCTCTGGTTGATCTTAATTTTGCTACGGAATAATCGAATTCGACTGTTTGAGCGGACCATTGACTGACGGGTTAAACCTTTACAAATAAAAATGTTCGAACATGAGGGAATCCGTTTTTCGATCGCCCCAAAAAACGCTATTGTAAACCATAAAAAAAGCTACAAATGTTAGAACTTGTCTTACGACGACATTATCTAATGATAGAATAAGATTTCCAGGAAACAGAGTGAATGTCTTAACTTCTAGTTTGTTAAATGGATATGAAGCAGCTTTTGTTTGTAATATTTTATGATGAGCTACCAGTACTCCAGTATTAATAGTTATATGATTCTTAAACAATTTTTCTTCCAATATTTAAGTTGCGATTCCTTATTAGGATATTCCATTAAGTAGAAGGATGAGTTTTCCAAATTAACTATAATGCGTAAATGCCTAGTGTATTTCTACTACTTTGCTTACGTTAGGCATAATAATTTATTATATAAGTTACTGACCACAGTTCAGTTAGGTCAGAAGTAAAGCGAGAACTGAATAGTAAAGTGAGAAGTAAAGTAAGAAGTATAGTAAAGAAGTAAAGAGTATTCGAAATAAATAACTTTCCAAATAAACGCTAATTGTATCTTCACTATACTACACAGAGAAATTCTAGGGAGCTAGGATTGTCTAAGTATTGAATAAGATTAAAAGATACTTCTGCTGTATTGTGTAGAATGAGGTGCAAGTAAATCTAGTACTAGTTCCACTTCGAGTTCATACATTCCATATAAGTGCTAATAGTTCCTAAGCAAATATACTTTCTTTTTTTCTTACGAAGATTGAACTTTTTCGTGCATTTCGCTCTAGATCTCTTTTGCAACTGATACATTTTTCGGTTGATGCCACGTCTTATACTACTTTTTTCCGTGCCTTTTTGAAATTAAGATGATATCTTATTGACTGCTTTCTCTGTTAACATATTGGGTGGCATGTTATATTGTCCTATGTGACTTATCCCGCCTCCAACTTGATTAGAATAATATGACGTATACACTTGCTCCCCGTCGGTCTGTTACACTTCTGAATGAAGTCTTAAACGTGCATTCATTTATATCGGCTTTATTTTAATTTGTTTTTTTTTTTTAAAGTTTTATAGTACTCTATACTTTTGAACTCAAAACACTTGCCTTTTCGATTCAACGACAGCACGCGAAAACATCTTGAAATTTTATATTCAACGTAACGAGGTTTTATTACATCGGTACAACTAAATAATGGTGAATATTCTCGCGCTTGGGGAGTATCATTGTCGATATTGACATTATGAAAAAACAATTCTTTTATTCCGACTTTTTATTGATCATTTGTAATAGTACGGAGAATTTACAATATTTGTAAATGGAGACAACGTATTCTTTTCGTAAGCGGCAATTGACTTTTTGCTTCATAAAGTTCCAAAAAAACCTCTATGTAGTTTATGGCTTAAAAGCTATTAGAAAAATGAACTCAAAAATGGTTTGCAACATTTTTTTATTTAATACTGGAAATTATTATTTATTACTGGAAATATACATTTTTGCAAATCAGTCCACTTCAACCTTCTGAACTGAGTTTTGTTTTCCGTCCGAATTGAACTTGGGCTTGACAGATAATTTTTCATTAAATCAATCTCGGTTTTAAGTTGGATTCTAAGTCGAGTGTTATACAGAGAAACGTGTTTCTGAACTATCGATCTTCTGTCAAATTTTTCAGCTTGTTTCCGTATTTTTTGCGGTGTGGCTTCTGCAACTATGATGAAGCACTTTTCAGGCATCATAAATTCATCCTTCGAAATATTATCATCTAAGTCATTTTGTCATTTTTCTTCGCTGTTTTCGGCTACGTTATCATCGTTTCCTTTTTTTAGAGGGATTTCCGCAATTTCAATGTTAATTTTCACATGTTCTACATCATTTTTAGAAAAATCTCATTTCAGGCCAACGATCAAAGTTTTCCTTACTTGGTCTTAGTTTTCTTTTAAGATAAGTATTTAATTCTTATTTAATTTTGAAGTACTTATTATATTCTGAAAAATAAACATTGTTGATAAATTTTCTATTAATAGATTCCGTTGAATATTTGTCATCCGCCATCGCAGCGTATGCATTTAGATGTAATAATATTATTTAATTTGGGCTTCAATTTATTGACCATTCTCTAACAGCCGCCACTCTCTCTGATGAAGCCGCCACTTTTCTGCCCAAGAACTTTTTTTGGACTTTATGGTTGCGTTCGGTCTGGAGATGAATATATTTTTTTTTGTACTATTTTAAAACTTTCAAATCTTTATTTTTTAGTTTAGCGCTTCCAATTATTGTGTTAAAGAAAATCTTAAATAAAGTTTTGATTAGTTCATCATCAGCACAGTTGAGTATGGCTTTTCTTCATTTGCTGTTACACTTAAAACTGCTTTTGTGCGGTGAATAGGGACCGCATAAACGCAGAAAAAAAGGCCGCACAAAAACAAGTTTGAGTGTGGATTTACAGCATACGTTTGTAGTTCTTCACTCGCTTTAAACTCTTTTTGAAGACAATTTTCTCCAGTGCCACAGAAGCAATAACAAGAATTCAAAATAAATTTGTTCGTTCTATATCTTAATAAATCATTTACGTTTTGTTGTAAGGTCGATTAATAAATAACCGTGAGGTTTGCTAGCCACATCTTTATATATTCTCATTAGTTCAGATGAATTTTCGCGATGAATTTGCCTCGGTAACTTTTGAAACTGTAGGATTTTTAAAAACAACTCCAGGATTTTTAAAAACAACTATGTATTTTGAAGTCAATGAAATTTCTCTTGTGTGTGACGATTTGTGAAAAATATTCTGTGTTACTTCAATGAAAGGATGGTTACACCCCTAAGTGTAAAGTTCGTTTATTGAAAACGCTTGTCATTAAATCATCGAGTATAATGAGAGTTGGTGCACTGAGGACATTTTGCAAGTTCTCTGGTATTCCATTGCTATATTCAATATTTGTCACATTATTCATAGCAGCGTTCACATTTTCTTCAGTGTAACACTAAATTATTCGGCTAATTTTCGCATTTATCAAGAAATCCTTGTTATAAATCGGAGGTTTCAAAAGGTTTCGTGCCTGGCCCTGAAGGCCCATTAATAAGCGTAGTAAACGAATGGCCATAATGAGAATAAACTAGGATTTCATAGAATACATCATTCTATAAATATTTATTATATATTGTAACGTCCGCGTACATTTGAAGGTAGGGGTTCCGACAGTCTTCTTTATTCACTGCTCTATCCCAATACAGCAGGTAAAACCATAACAGCAGCCTACCGTTATGAAAAAAAACCTATATTCATAACTCTCTCTCTAAATAGCGTTATTATGCGGGAGAGAATTATGGAAAGAGCAAAAGTCCAAAGTCCGTCTGTGTGATTTGACAACATTTCGGTTGTTTTTGAGGTCTTTTGATGTTGACAGGTGATTTGGATTTTGGACAGCACAGTGAGGAGACTGTTTTTGAGAGTGCTGGTTGAGCAGAAAAACAAGCTCAAGCAAATAAAAAAGAACAAGAAGATATTTCTACAAAAAAACATATAAAGAGGAAAAATATCCTTACAGATGTTGTATAAAAGTAAAAACAAAGGAATCTACGATAAAAGAAAAAATATTCAATTTTTTAACAATTAGTTATGTCAATATAAATGATATTTCGCCGGCTTAAAGAAAAAAAATATTTTATCCTTTTTTAAAGTTGTGTTTGATCATTTCCAATAATAATGTTTAGTTTAAATATATATATGTTATTTTACTTGCATTTGCTCAGTTTAACTATACCTATTTATCCAATTTAATTCAAATACATATGTTTGTTCAATATCTTATTCTTGCGTTGCACATTTATGTTTAGTTGAATGTGCATTCATTAACATAGCATTTGTTCATGGACTTGCATTTGCACATTCATGTTCTGTGTTGGTCTGTTTAGCATAACTGACCATAGACAATAACATCGCAAGTCACGTAATCCAGACCTTGAAGTGTATCGTCGTTGTTTACATTAATTTGCTTATGTTGCATTTTTGTGGCACACTTCAAGTCGTTCATATTTCTGGAATAAACAAATGCAAAAATATAAGTGTCTCATTTTATGTAGTCATATATTGCATTGTAATTCTAAGTTAGTTTATAAGCATTGTAATTCATATATTCATAATTTATCAATAAAATTTGTCTTTGTTCACCCCAACATCGATCATTATTTTTTTTGTTATCTTAGCGGTTTCTATCAGTTGTGCGGGAAGAGCCAAATAAAAGGGTTGGTACGACCAGATACACTATTTGGTCGGCTACTACCAACTAATTAAGTTTGTCACAAACTACCATTGTCAAATACACCGTACAAACTAGAACGGCTTCTACATAAACATTTTGGTGATCCCGACGTGATCAAACAATCAACATTCAACATTTGGTGACCCCGACGTGATATTCCGACTACATTTTAATTATAATTCATGCAGGCTGTGACTTACACACAACAAATGTATAATAAAAACAGGTAATAAAATTGGAACATTCACCGAACAACAACTGGATGACTATCAGGTAGCTTTGCTCTTTTTTTTTTTCTCTTTTTCGATCAATCGAAACAATTCTGACCCTGATTATTGACAAAAAAAAAAAAAAAAACCCAACGCAATGCTTGTATAATACTTTAAAAATGTAAAAACAACAAGTGTAAAAGGTTGATGGCAACGTTGAGGAGTCTGTTTTTGAGAGTGCAAGAGAAAAGTTCTGGCTTATCTTCAAAAATTTATAGTGAATAAAAATCAAAAAGACTGAGAGATGTTTCGTGATGTTGTTGAAATAAAATAGATCAACCTGAAAAAAAGGACAAAAAAAAAAAATTAAATGTATTAAAAACTTGGAAAAGTTATTAATTACTGTTCTGGCGAAAGTGTAGCTTAATCTTATTGTTAAGAAAACTACAATGTAACTATATAAAGAAAAAAAAGAGAGAAAAGTAAATAAACCATACCATAAAAAGTAAACAAACCGATTAATAGACAATTAACTTAAACAAATACATAAGTGAAATAAACGAATTCACGTGGAAAAGAAGTTTAATTTCTGGACAAATAAAACTAACATACCAGCTTGAAGAAAGGAAGTATTTCTGACAACATTTTCAAATTTCTATGAAGAACAAACTGGGGAGGAAAATTATGCAGCTGGCGGAAACGAGCATTTAACTTTTACCCTTACTACCCTTACAGTTAGCCAGTCAAATAGTCATCATCATATTTCTACTTTTCATCGTAAGTTATAGGCGTTTAGGTTTTTTTTTATAATTTTTATTTTTCTTTCTATTTCCTTTTTTTGACATGCGATGAAAAAAAAAAAAATGCATAGCTAAACAGTCTGTAGGCACCGCTGGGACGAGGAATGTGGGGACGTGCCTGTGAGTGGTGGTTGGGGACAAGAAATACGGACTACCGGGACAAGAAGGATCCATCGGACAGTAAACAGTACTGACAACGGTAATATACAGCACAGGTATTGCATACTGCAGTAACTATGAAAAAAAGGACTACATTTTTTTTTGTTTTACTTATCAACTTGTTTATTTTAATTGTTAAGTAACAATTACAAATGGCGCCCAACGTAGCTGCCCCAATGTCGACAATTGTCAACTATTACAATTACAATATAAAAGTTTATAAAAATAATTGAGAGCACAGTTACTAAATTTATTTATTTTCTTCTTCTTATTTTTCTCTTCTCACTATTAAAACCATTCCACCATTTTAAACCATGAATAAACGTAAAACAAAAACATTTCGATCTTTACTGTCCTCATCTAATTCCTTTTCACCGAATAGAGGTCTAAATAAAAAGTAGTTAGATACAACAAAATTTGCATTCATATATGCTAACTCTTAAATTTTGTTCTGATTTCCGTGACAACAGTGGAAATCAACAAGAGCGAACGCAGTTTTAGCTATGCTGAACGTAGCTTGATGAGTCATTGCCGATTTTATATAATCTTCCATGTTATATGTTACTAGTTGTGTTGTCTCAACAAATGGATCACACATCCCGAAGTGCTCAGGAAACAACCCATTTGCCAAAAAGAAATCAAGACTATCTATGCACGTCTGGTGTGGACTAACTCATCAGTTTAAAAATTAAAATTAGACGTGATTTCTCGCCTATAAGAAATTATAAAGCCATCTTATGTCTAGAAGATAGTAAATGTAATTTTATTGGTTTTACTCGTGACCAATGGATTTATTTATTTAATAAAATTGAATCGATTGAACTTTATAAGACCTGAGAGCATTCTATGTCATCCAACATTAGACAACAATTGAGTCTAATTTTAAATATAAGAAAGACAGACAATGTCTGTTAATTGTTAATCAAAAAGGACATAGGATAAAGGTTGATGCTAAAACGTGGAGATTGATTATTCGGGTTTTTTTATCAACATTCTTATGTTGGAATACTTTATTACAAAAACAAATTGCGTACTTTTATTAGAATCACTTTTTACCAACTTGAAAAAGACTGGTATTCCGTTGGCTGATACCTCCATATGTAACGACCTTGATGTCGAGATTGATTTACTAAGATTATGTTTTGAATGTCAAACACGAAAAAAGCTCACTTAAATCTTAATCACGCACCTTTGTTTTGAAGAAGATAAAATTACCAAGTTTAAAACTTGCAATTTTTTCGTGGTTGCCCTACACTTGTTATATGCTCATTCGTGACTTCTGAGATATATTGACAGATTCACAAAATGGTCGAAAGCTATATTTTTGGAAAATTTTAAGATTTCGTGTACCAACCCAAATTGTAACCGACCAAGGCAGACAGTTTGAATGCTCTCCATTCCGAGAATTCGCCAAAGAGCTTGATTCCAAAGTCATCCATACAACGTCACATCATCCAAAAAGTAACGGCTAAATTGATATATGGCATCAAAATCTGAAAAACGCTATTAAATGTCCCGTTGAAACAAAATGGACAGGTGTTTTGCCACCAGTACTACTTGGACTTCGCAGCTCAGTAAACGCTGATACTGAACTGAACTGAATTAGTCTATGGTGGAACTCTACCACTCCCTGGTCAATTCATAGCTGAAAAGACTTACTCGAAAAATGACGGCTAGAAAGACAACATGTTTCCACGTGTTTTTAAGAAACGGTTCCGTATTGAAGCCTTTACAACAGCCTTATAACTTACAAAGTTATTAATTGCGGCGATACATCATTTGTGATTAAACTAATCAATGCAGAAACGAACGCTGACGCATTGAAACCAGCGAAAATCTCTCAACAAATAGTTGGTTCACCCGTGGAACTACATGAAAAACGCGAAGGAATCATTCTTCGTAACGGCAAAGTTATACGTTTGAAGTCATATTGAAACTTAACGGGGTAACAGGTAATCCTGTTAAGATATATTTACAATGTAAAAAATTGGTGAACTTGCAGAATTTTAGCGGTGGTATGTTGGCTCATTATTATGAGCGATCGCTGCGTCACCATTTTTGATTAACACCAAAATAACGTCACATAGATGTTGAATATGTATGAATTCACAATATTAAGGACTATAAGCTTTCTGCTTTTAATACATTATACATGAAATAGATGTTATTAATTTAAATTTAAGCTGGAAAGTATGTAACTATAACCTTCTTTTATACTACAGCAGATGACTTATATTAACCGAAAGCAAATAAATAAGTAAGAATTCCTACTGTGAACCAAAACTTCACAATCTCTACAAAATCTTCTCTTCAAAAGCTTCTATTCATGCTACGAGTTAGTTCATAAGCGCTGTTACAAGATTGCGCAGTGAAACGCGTGTTATTGGACACGTTTCGGAAAGTTTTAGGGCAAATTATCGGTCTTTAAGCAAAAATATGCTACGGATTCAAGAAATTAACCTTCATGTATTAAATCGATTGACAAAGTATGTAATGGAAAATGCATTGGGTAGAAAATTTCAAGTGGGATTTGGTAAGGGCTAATGCACCAAAGGCAACACATGTGTTGTGACTAGCGTTGCGAAGATATATCTGGAGGCCAACAAAAGGATGTATTGGTTAATTGTGGATTTGAAAGCTGCCTTTGATTCAATAAGCAGGCCGGCTTTATGCTCATAAAAAGAGCATGTGGTTGCGATGGTTTGGTGCGGACATTGAAGATAAAGAAGGACTTTCATTCAGCCCCTTGCTATTTACATTATAGATCATATATATGATGTGTGTGCTTGTGTGGGTAACACATGCGAAGCGACATAATCATGTTTGCGGACACTCCAGACACACGGCAAAGTATGATCAACAAACTAAATGAATATTCAAGGGGCGGAGGTTTGCATTTATCACAAATAAATAAAAAGCTTTGTTACGGAAAATAGTCGACAATAGAGAAATAGTGATTAAATGGAAATAGGTGCGATATGGATGTTTGAATGTCTGAACCTGACCCCCTGATGTAATAAAAACTATACATGTGAAAAAGGTCAGAGATTATAAAGGATAACCACACGCGTCGTGGTAAGCGTTATTCTACTCCAAGTGGTGATATCAATGTCGGTGCTAAATAACTGGTGCTCAAAGTTTGAAGTATGTTCAAAATTATTGTAAATTTACTAAAGATTCACAGCTAATGTTTTCTATATATCTAGAGACTAGTGTAGATAATAAAGAGATTTACAGTTTCAAATGCTTCAGTTATGTTATTGTTAGAGTTGAAGCACCTTTAAAAAGCGGAGACATCCCCTATATCATTGTTGTCAAAACTTTGAATCCATAAGAAACCAAAAGGAAGTTCCTTTGCTTAGTAGTCAGCATCCGATTACATAATAGTAATATGACTAATGGTAATAATAGTATAACCAATTACCAGTGCGCTGATGTATTGAAAAATCCTCTCAAAAAATTAAGATTTAATTAAAAAGCATGTTGAGATGACAAATACTCTTCTCAATATAATAACGCTCTTAGTTTCTAAACAATGCAAATAAGTCAAATTTTTGAATGGCAGCAATGTCTTTATCCTCAACTGTGTAAAATTTCTTGGCTTACATGTTGTTGACTCAAGATTAACGTAGAAAAATCATATTAAAGCTAAACGCCAGTATCTTGACTTAAAAATCAGAAAGCTTTATTGGTTAATTCGTCCAGAATATCAGTTGTAGCGAATCTTCTTTGGCGGGGTATGGTCAGGGCTCCCCAGGACTGCTTCCAAGAAATTTATATAAAACAACCAGGACCTCCGGATTTTGTTCTTATTATTTGGATTTATTATTTACGAGGGATTAGATAAGCCATTTTTAAGAGGAGTGGGATAAAAACCGGTGTGGTGGTCCGACTCTTGTTTAAAGCGTTCAATGTTTTTTTGTTCATTCCGAACGATTATCTTTCACGTT
>KK499941.1:2632-51119 GCA_000688715.1 Glossina pallidipes | reverse complement strand
GTTTCATGCTCTAGGATTGAAAACTTTTATTTGGCGAGTTCGCCATCACATCATGGTCATCTTAGTAGCACCATCATCTTTTTAAGCAACTTCCACATCTTGTGAGTAGACTTATGTCTAATTATCTATAATTCATATGTTATATTTACTTCGTTTTTAATTTTGAAACTTTTAATGCAAGATATTGTTAGATATTAAAGGCAACGATGACAACAAGGGTAGTAAACAACCCAAAGCCACGGGCTCGAAATAGAATGATTCATGCTTGGAAGGCATCTTCAATTTAGTATTGAACTCGAAGGAAGCCACAGAAGAAACAGCAAGCCAATCCGTGCAAGCTGTGAACTGAGGCATGCGACGCAGCTATGCCGAGAAAATCCACCAAAAGCAAAAGAGGGAAACCGTTTTACTAGTGGAACGAGGGAATACATTCAATAGGAAGGACTGCTTGATAGCTTGAAGGAAAGTAGATCGGTGCAGTGGCAGACCAGACTGCAACGACGGTTCCACGTCTCGTTGTTGATGCTGCGCGGACATTTGTACTTTCGAACCTAGTGGAAACATGGTCTGTAGTAAAAATGCTGCGGACACACCTAACCTGGACGTTACGCCCCAAAATATTAAACCTAAACGCGGTGGTGCGGCTGCAGTCCGTTCGCCATCTGTTACGGATAGAGAGAAGATTATCCTCAACGCAAAGTTTGGGGATGTCCGGCTTGACGTTCTTGTTGGTAAAAAAGTATGGCAGAGAGTTTTGGTGCCGTCCGCCCATCGGAAGTTAAGTCCGCCAGTTTTTATGGATAAGTTGTACAAGGTTAACTTGCAGGGTTTATTGTTTGGTAGCCAAGACTTTGATGAGAACGTTCGCCTCGTGTCGAAACCATGGACAGATGCTGATAGCAAGACCAATATTGTTTTGGAAAACTTAGAATTGCCACCGATTGCCTTTGCTGCTGGTAGGATGTACGCTGAGAAGACGTCGTTGCCAGTATGCCCCTACGATGTGGTACCTACGTGCTACCACTGCCTCAGTTTGATCATATGGGCAAAGATTGCATAGTGAGGAGTGTAGTTTGTCGGCACTGTGGCTATAGTGGCCGCAAGTACCATGTGCGTAAAAACGCCGACGGGTCATCTTATGATGTGCTGAATATAACAGTATGGTTGCGTGGGTGGCAGCTCGTCATTAAAATAGCCTTGCTGATAATGCAATATAACTGCAACTGCAGTTGTCGTGCGTTGTCCGAGCTCGGCCAATATATGCGTGAGTAAGAGAGTAGAGTGGCGCTGGTGCAGGAACCGTGCGAATCCAAGAGCAGGTCTTAAGGCTTGCCAGCGGACATGCTTGTGTTTCTTGGCACCAATGCCACTCTGCTTTCATTGTGAACGATGCGAATGTGGAAGCCGCATTTGCTTGCGCACCCTTACGGTCTAACAGAACGCCAGAATGGGTGTCTGACGTATGCAGCCAAGTAAGAGGTGAAGTGTTGTCTGAATGGTGTATAATCAGAAGTATCTCGACGTGAAATGAGTAGAATGAATGGATAGCTTTTCATGGTGCAGTTGTGGCTAGTGTATTGATGTTACTATTGCTAATACCGTAGTTACTGGCTTGTTTGAACTTTTATGGGAGGCGAGAGGAAGGTGAGGCGTTCGTGATCATCATGCTTTTATAGTGGTAATAAGCTATACCCCGGTCGCGTCCGCCAAAGTTGTCGTCAATCGTTGGCGTATTTCTGGTATAAATTGGGACACCTATGGGATGTTTATTAGGGAAGCATTCAGCAATGAGCCACTTGGGGACTTTCAGACCAAACGTTTAGATGAACAGGTAGACCACGTAACTGAATCGGTCTGCAGTGTCAACGACTTGCTTCTTGAGTGATGCCGCAAGCCAAATCAAAGAGGGGTTATGTGGACACATACTCTATCACGAGTGGACACGTCGTCTATCCGAAGAAGTTAAAGCCGATGTCTTAGAAGGCAAGTCAAGCTAATAGTCGAATTGAGGCAATGCCCTAATGCCTTCGAGCGCATGTTTATAAAGACTAAAGAGGACGACTGGAAAAATTTTGATGACCTTTGGGTTGAGGAAAAACCCTTAGAGATAAGTGCTATTTGTACTTCAAGTACAGAAATTCAGATCAAAACGATCCCCAGGAATGGGTGGAATAACCCGGGATATGACTAAGAACATCTGGAAGGTTATTCATGAATGCCTGTGTATGACTTATTCTCAATGTCTCTTCTACTATAGTGGAAAATGGGAAATATCGTAGTTCTTCTGACGTCACTTGATGAAGTGACAAGTGATCCTTTGTTTTTTCGCGGCATCAGTCTGATCAGTGCTTCGAAAAATTCTGGAAAGGGTAATGGTAGAAATGCTTTAGATGATTTCTATTCCTAATCTCTCTGGTAGACGGTTCACCTTCGGCAAGGGTCTCCCTAGTGATATGCCTGCAAAAAGATATTAGGGATTGTGACGAGAAATATATCTTAGGCATATTTACCGACTTTAAGGTTGCGTTTGATCGTCATAATTGGAATAATAAATATACTTGCAAGATTGGGAGAAGTAAATTGTCTGGTAATTATACTTTGGACAAGCTATTTCTCTCAGAGGCGTGCTTGTGTTGTCGGCAGAAACGGCAATGTCTTCAGGGATGTTGTTAGAGGTTGTTCACAAGGATCCATCAGTGGACCATTCATATGAAACATTATGATGGGTCGTTTATTAAGGAAGCTAGAAAGTATGTACGGAAAAGTTAATGGATTACTTAATTTCTCTACATATTCTCTGCAATTTCTCTACAGATGCTCATCTTGGTGAAACGTAAGACTCGGAAAATGACTGAGGAATGCGATGAAAGCGTTATGAGAGTGACTAACGCATGGGGATGATGCATAATTGAGGAAAATTGTGATGATACTACTGAAAGGTAGCCTCTCGTCTGGCAGACCTTCAGTGGTCAGAGTGAAAGGGATCAGTCTCAGATATGAAGCAGATGTCAAGTAACTAAATATTACCATGAATGGTAGAATTCCACAACTTGATATGGTTAAGGATAAACCTATGAATTTGCTAGGGCAGATTCGTCGTGGTCTACGGTGGGAATAGGGCCTTATCAGGCATGCTCTTCGGGATAATGAGAAAATTTTAAATTATACATTTTTATTCCATTTAACGATTTTTTAAAATAACACGTCGTATGGGGGGAATGCTCGAAAAGTGTACCGATCCAAACCATTGTAAAAGCATTCGTGCCAGGGCCAAAGCATGACAGTGTACCACATTTCATCCAGCAATGTCAATAATTGACACCTGCAGGTTGAAGACGAAAAGCGTGGACAAA
The DNA here is from genome assembly GCA_000688715.1 of Glossina pallidipes. NCBI lineage: Eukaryota > Metazoa > Arthropoda > Insecta > Diptera > Glossinidae > Glossina > Glossina pallidipes. Next base: position 47,766 of record KK499941.1, on the reverse strand, counting down.
TTTCAGGCGGACTGACGGACATATATGGTTATATACAATAAAAGGGTTGGCCTACCTAAAGCTCTTCCGGATGTTACGTACGTCCGCGCAACATTAATATAATCCGTACCCCAAGTAATGTTGGTTATAAACGTATATATATATATATGTATGCATACATATATATTTATATGTATAAATATTCAAAGAGGTTTGGGTGCGTATATATAAGATGTACTAATTTGCTACATTTATATAAGTATGTAAGTGAAATGCAATAAATATATACATGTAATGAAACAGAAACACGAATGTCTTTGAATCATAATGGATACGGATTATTGGAGACCGGTTGGCCGGTTGGCCAACAACAGAAAGAGCTGTTATCCTGAGGGCCGAGAACTATATAAGTGTTTTGTTTCTTATTGTACGTATTTATATTTTGGTTTTGTTAAGGTACGATAATGATGCGCGGGGTGAAAAGTAAAGAATAGGTAATGATACCAATAATGGCGGGAACGGACCAGCAGCAGAAAAAAGTGAATATCAAAATGTGCGCTGACGTAGAGACAAACAGAATGTATAACAAGTTAACAGACGGACGTGGAGTCTGACACTAGGTTGGTGTAGTTATAGGTTTTTTTTTTTTTTTGATAATATAATGTGGCCGAATTGATAATACATGGGCCGAATAAAATAAAGCACGCTCCACGCTCACACATTATAAAATAATTTGACCTCCAACGCAAAGTACGCAGGGAGATTTTTTCAAATCCTCTACAAAATTTAAATTTCTTCTGGTATTTACTTGATCGGTGGTTGTTGAAATAGAATGCCCAAGAGCCTTAGTTTCAACTCCCCTATTGTTCAATTTACATACACATCTATATTTTCCAGGGGCTAAGCAGGTCGCTGCAATAAAAGTGGCACCCATCGTAAAACCAAATCCGGATAATATTCAAGTTATCTCGTCTTTTTTTATTAATTATGTTCTGATTGTGGCCCACTTCGGTCGCTTACAGCAAAGTGGCATCTTAGGAAAGCTTAAAACAATTAAGAAGATTCCTTGGTATGACTAGTTAATACCGTCATTTAATTCGTAATTATTATGCATCGAAAGCCGAAAGCACTGTACGCATGTCTCACCGAAAACCAGAGATGATGTAGAAGCAGTATTGGTTTAATTTTTATTATGGTGGGAGTTTTTGTGCCACTAGTCTTCATTAACAACGCATTAGCGACACCACTTTAGGGACTTGGACGAAGATGTAAACAGACACATTTTCTATTTGAATTTAAAACGTGCACTTTTGTACTTGCTTTTTTAATGAAACGTTTTGTTACTTATTATTTTTAGTTATTAATTATCATCAAAATTGCCAGCATCCGGGAAAATTAGTGACCTACGTCTGCAGCAAAACAACGTTTCAGACAACGTTTGCTGTGGTGGTTTTCTGGAAGAATAACCCCCGTCTTTGGTTCAGTCAACTGGACAGTGGATTGTTTACAGGCAGAGTTTGGATACCACCAAATATCATACACTGGTCGCTTCTGTTGAAAGCGATGTCTTTAAGGTAGTAAGCCACATCACATGAAAAATCCATTGAATAAAAATACGTAGGAAGCTCTAAAAAACGCATTATTAAGCGAGTGTCACGATTCTGGAGAAAAATATGTGGTAAAATTGTTAGAAACTGGTCGTCTTGGTAATAAAAAACATGCATAGCGAACTTAAGAACACCTACTTTCATGTCAATCAAGAACGATAGTCGCGCTGGTTAAAGCTGCTCAGTTCCTGAAAATTCACCATTTCCTCCTCTATTATTGGAATTTAAAGACATTACACAACCACAATGCATTTAATCCGGACCTAAAAATTAATTGACTCATCGCATGGAAACGAATGGACCTCCCGTTCATTTCGAAACCGCACGGATTAGCTCCCTACAAACCTAAAATTGTAAAAGAATAATTTAATTATATGGCGCAATCAGGTATATGTTGTCCGTCGAAACTCAGTTGGGTAAATCCTTTATACCTTGTTCGAAGACCTAACAACGAATGTCGCTGTGCTCACGCAGTGACTATAAAGTTCTCAATAAAATTACCGTTAAGGATAGATACCCTGCACCACACTTGCTTTTACAAACTTAAAAGAATATAGAAAACAATTTAAAATACTCTTGAGCCGACTAAGATCCTATGGCTTAAAAATGAACGTTACAAAGTGCAAATTTGGGAAACTGAACTTCCCTAGTATATTTAATAATGTTTGGCATTATTGCCAAAACCAGAACGTGTAAAGGCAATAAAAAAATACGAAATTCGTGGACACATAAATAGTCTTAGCCAATTTCTTGGTTTTATCGAAAGTTCAAACCCAAAGCAGACCAGACGCCAGCTGTACTCCATGGTTTTAAAAAACGTCAAAAGAAAAACAATAATTGAACAATTGTTTAGGTAGATGAACTAACGTACGCATTCGTTTGTTGCAGAAGCCAACTTACCGGTGCTTCAACTCATTTTGGACCGGTTAATGATGGTTGGGTACTGTTTCGGTTTTTCTCAAAAAAATTTAAGGAGCCCTAACGTCAAAGCACTTACGATCGTGAACAATAAGCAATATGTTCTGGTCGTAAGCCTTATTATACATATTTATACTTTTTTAAATAATGTGTTCTTAGCCAGATAAGTATCATGGTTTTGTTAAGGATAGTGAATTGTGGCCAGAGGTGAAGAGTAAGTGCATAGTAGTGATACCAATATCTAACGGACAGGCAAGTGCAGGAACAGAGGCCAGCGACCAAAAAAGTGAACGTTTGAAATAACGATGACGCAGAGACGGATATAATGTGTGACAAGTTAACAGACGGACATAAAGCACGACAACAATAGTATGAGATCGTGTTTATACCATTATCTTTGCATTTATCTTTATACGTTTATTTTCCTTTGTAATATTAGGTGGGTTAGCTGCTATAGGGCTGTCTGGACTCGTTCTGTTTGTTGCACACGTCCGCACAAATTTAAAATTCCCATGTACCACAAGTGGCAGACAGTGTAATAATTGTGTAAAAAAGCTTACACAATTTAAAACAATAATATATATCCTCAGGGCTTACGAGAGCCTTAGAACGCTGGATAGTTACCTCATCAGAGTAAAAAACAGTAGATCTGAAATTCTGTTGTTATTCTCCACGTGATGATTTAACTGAGTTAGACATAGATCGAAGAATATGCTTGGTCGATTACCCAAACCAAACGGAAAAATCCTTTAAAATTTTCGCAGAATAGCCTTGATATTGATTGTAGGTTAAAGCTGTGATGAAAATGTCATTTGGTGTCCATTCATGTCTGTTGAAAAAGTGAAATATGCTTCAAGTATATATCAAAATCTTATAGTATAGGAATATATGAACAAGAATTTTGATATGCACCGCTACAAATCGAACATCCAAGGGTATAAAAGGCACAAACTGAGCAGGACGAGCAATCTTGACGGTCATTCTAGAAGGCTTGGTACTCAGTATGATTAAGTTCCGTACCATTTACTTGAGGTTTGAGCCGGGATTAAGATTGTGCTGTTACGTGCTAATCACAACCAGCCGAACTAGGACTTGTCATGGGGCAATTTCTTTTTGGTCGGATAATTTAAAACATGATTGCGCAAGAATGGAAGTAATCATCATTAAAATACTTTCCAAAACGAAATATTTTCCCTGACCAACTATTTAAAATCTTTCTTATTTCACTTAAAATGCTTCAGAAGATGTCTAAACAACATTTAAAGGTTTTTAAGAAAGATATTCAAGATATTCATGTAAAAGTTAGCCTTCGCTTGCGGTTTTAGTTGATTTTGCATCACGTATGAGACAGCAGTCATCCTCTCGTACATTAGACGAAGCAAATTCGATCACGTTTTCATAAAATTTGGGCTAAAAGCACCTATTTTCAAGAAGGATTACGAAAATTTGTTGTACAGTTGCGTTCATAAGAAAAGCAGGTGGTACAGAAAAACATACACCGACCATTTTTTTGTTCCCTTGGCATCCAACTAGCGCAGGGAATAAACATATAAACTATCTTACTAAAAAACTTCACTTACCAACCACACCAAAAGGAAAAAAAATTGCTGGGCAAAAAAGGTCTAATTTGTGAAAGGTGAGAAAAATATTGCTAAGTATCACTATATAGACGGTTACTAATGTTAATGAAAATGTGTAAGTAGATTTTTTTGATATATTTGTCAAGAATGCATAAGTACGTTGTACAGGTGCAGATTTCAGGTAGCTTTCGAAAGTTTTAAATACGTATCATAAAATTTGAACTGAGCGATTTTTTAAGGCCAATAAATGTAGCGCTGATGACCCGTTTAGTCACGATTTCGGGGCTGCTGGGTTCTGGATGCTTTCAATGGGTAGTTGATACTGACAACTTATTTAGCGTACGTTTTTAAGTGTTGTGTAACCTTGATGATAGAGCTCATGTTGACTCAGCGATTCTAGTGAAATCTACTGTTGGATTTTCAATCTTCTCGTATTATAGTCAATCAGAAAGGTTTTAATATTTCCATTTCCGTAGTTTATCGTTTTTCACCTTTTTGGATTTCTTTTACATATATGGATTTCCTCAGGCAACTTGGGGCCAAATTTATTGTTGAAGATAATTTTTAAGCCAAAGATTAATGATGGGATGGGGACTAATAAATCCGAAAGTAAAGTGCTCTACAAATCCATTCGCAATAATAACTAGTTTGTTTTATACAGTTGGAGAACCACCCTCTGATATGAAGAAAATTCTATATTTTGTGCAGTACCCTAGGGAAGTATTCTAAGTTTTATACCCTATAAAATTTTCACTTCAGATCCTTGACAATATTTTAATTGCTGATGACGCAACAATCCTATTTTTATCCCGTGATCCCATGAATTTTTTGCAAAAACTTCAAAAAAATTTCATTTTGTCTAAAAAAAACAATATTGAAAAAAATGCTGGCAAATCTAAGCATATTACTCTTTTGAGTAGGAATCACATCCATCTCAACAATTCTGTAAAATAAAAAAATCATATTAAAACTAAACTCCAGCATCTTGCCTTGAAAACCAGAAGACTCTATTGGTTAATTCGTCGAAAATCTCAATTTAAGCTAATATATAAGCGCATTTTACACAAGAGCGTTCCCAAACTTATTTAGTTCTATGGCCTACAACTGTGGTGAACAGACAGTAGTATTGAAATACTTCAAAAATATTAATTTAAGACGTGTTAATGCCTCGTGGTTCGCGAACAACAAAAGTATATACGATGGCGTAGATTCTTCATTCATCTAAAAAAAATCTAATTTTACAAATATCTTGTCACGCTGGGCAATTCCCAAAATGCCTTGCCATTATCTCTTCTTTATGAATCCAATGACATGAGAAGACCGAGAAGGCACCACATACCTGGTCCTCAATTTAGAAATTAATTTATATTTGTTCCTTTAATGATTTTAAGGAATTTTCTAAGTTGACACAGTTTTTCTTTATTCATTTTTAAATCACGTCTGTATTGTTATATTGTCCCCACAAGCGCACAACAATTACCTCTGGTATCTCTCTCATCATGCTCATATTTGCTTATCATCTTTTTAGGTAGATAGTAAATTAAATACCTACTAAATGAAAAAAATGTACAGCAGATATTTGCAGCGGGCCAACAACTAGAACTGTCTTTTTGGCGTAACAGCAAAATATAGAATAAATTTGTTTCCGTTTTTTGTTCTTTTGTATATACGCGAATAAATAGACAAACGGAAATATTAGTCAATAATATTTTTGCTGGTGGTTTCTTTCTAATTTGACGCTTATAACCCATCTAACTATATACATAATACAAAATTAAGGAAAAGAGAATAAATGAAAAAGATCACAAAATCGATATAAAGGAATTGCTATCCAACCCTTAACTTTCACAAACTTTTTAGCTTTCTTCGGTTTCGGAGGTTTGTTATGCATCAGCAAGTAGGGATTTATGTCAATTTTTACATTGACACTCATCGCATATCACAACAAACAAACAAAAAGAAGAAAGATGTATAAACTCAACACAATTGCGAAAGGACACGTTTCAGTTACAGAATCACATGCTGGTGCTCATCATGCTTCAACACAAGACGCTGGTTTAGAAGTAATAATCGCTGTTGGACCACGTGGGAAGCATACAAAAATATTTTCGGTTATTTTTCTTACCGCCCTGGTACTTCCAGATTGTGGAGAGCGTGAAACTTCCAAGAAACTTTAAAAAAGTTTGTATTGGCGCCCGAAGATCTAAAGAGGCAAGTAGGATATAATGAACGGCAGATATTAAAAAAAAGTTTTTTAGAAATACCTTTGGTATATTCGGAAAAGTTGCAGAAAAATGAGCAGGCGATTGTTTTTTTTTTGTGATTGGAGTTTTTTTTGTCAATCGAGACAGTTCTGTTTGGAGTGAGTAGTGATTAGTCATTGAAATTGGAGAAAAAAAAGAACAATTTTGACGTTTACAATCTTTGAATAAATATCTTTTTTAAATTGCGAATAGAAAGTGTTTGCTTTAAAAAGGCTTTCAAATTAATTCATATCAATTAATAATAAAAATAAAAAAAATAACAACTGCAAAGTTTGTTAAAAACGTTGAAACAGGGTCCGCGGATACCACAAATTCCTCTACGACTGCAGTGGATCTGCGCAACAGAATTCAAGAAATGCAAAGATTTGGTGATTTTTCCAGAACGAGTCAAAGCCCTAAAGAACAACGAAAAATCCTAAAGTCTTCTGTATCACCTATCACATTTGAAAAGAAAGCTGCTCAATAGGTTGCAGCGCATGTTCAAGTCCTTCGAAATGATTGGTCACATCACACACAATGATTGGTAGTGCTAACAGTTTTCCTGACGTCAGTTTGAAACAAAGTGTTTATGATAGGAATATGTTCAGATATCGCAAACTGAATCACTAAAGCAGTATACTCGTCTCCTTCGATTTTGCATTTGTAAATCTCGCAAAAAAACAGATCAGAAATCTATGCTAACTGCAAACTCAAACTCACAGACATACATTTCATACAACAACGACATCAATGTGGCTGCCAGAAAACCGACTTCATCAATTCAGCAGCTCTTAATTGTTTAGTTTTTTTGCATAAAACAAAAAAAAATATTATTATAAATATTCTATCGTGTGCCTATTAAACCGGGTGAATGCTGCTTCAGCATCTTGCACTAACATAACATCCACTCAGACCATCATGCGCAGCACGCGTTCTGCACCCTTCGCGAGGTACTTCTCTTTGGGGAAGCAAGGGTTGTGATTTCTTGATGTGTAACATTCAAATAAAATAATATTTATTTGTCCTGTCAGTTGCCCAGAGTGTGAATCTGTTATCTATCGATAGTTTAAGGCAACCTTTCGTTGCCACTTGAACAGGAATGGAGGCCTATGAGGTTAGCTGAGGTAGCTACCTCATGAGATGTGCTTTTTTGAATAATTATTGCGAATAATTTTACGAAATGAAAATTTTGAAAATTGGAAATGTTGCGTATTTAAATTGATTTCTTTTCCGATTTATTTTTTACATGTTTAACTTAACATTAACATTGCGCTTACATCGGCAAACGCAGCCGATGGTTCGCATGCGTCACAGTGCACGTATCTTACGATAACGGTAGCGCCAGGCGGTATTAGCAGACAAGATGTTTGTCTACGTGTCTACGTTGTCTATGGTTGGCGCGCTTGTTTGCCTATGTGGCAGTTGTTTATTTGCGAGGTTATGGTACCACAGCTGTTGTAACGAAGATCTGATAACAGATATCAACCCAGTCTCGCTCGCCGACGTATTAAATGCCACAATCCATTGAATTCAAGTGATAGTACTGTATTCGCCGTACTGGATAATATTAACAATGATAAACCGAACAGGCTATCTACAGTTTACAATAGAACGATTAGCTAGTCATATAAAATATCCCAGTCGAAAAAAAAGAGCAACAAAGATGATCAGTTCAATATTGCTGAGCGGAAACATATCGATCTGTTCGTTACACCGCCCGTCACTTATTGTTTAGGAATAGGTTGTACATATCATACGCACATGATATCGTAGTAAAGGGACTCTTTAAAACTAATATACATAGGTACTGTGCAAATTATCTTATGTCACAGGTATGATAAATAAGTACGCAAACGTTTTCCTTAAAAGGAATGTAAATAGAATACTTAATGTAAAATCCGATAAGATGGAATATCGGATTAATACATGGAATTTGTAATAGTACAGAGAAGCTAATTGCGAGTGTTTCATTAGAAACACTCTTGGAAACATTCTTGGAATAAACCGGGCAGACAATCCCACGCATATAAAATAAAAAATTTGGCGATAGGAGGAAATTTCACTTCAAAGGAATATTGTTAATTACATGTAAATAAGTTAAAGTCAAAAAGTTCTCTATTCTCTCCGCTACTATGAATCATGTGTAACCATATTGTATGAAAGTCAGACTTTCAATCTAACTTGTTCTTATGCTCAGAATGCAGAAAAGCTGACTTGACCACATATCAATTTCCTAATTAAAAACTACATTTAAAGATTTCAAAATGACAAAGATATCTGGTTTACTATGTTTTTTCTATGCACGAAACCGATGTAAACGAATTATAAAAGATGTGTCATTTGCTTCGATATAACAACTGAATATAAAACTTTTTCTTTCTTCGGTTTGGTGGCACTTAAATATTATAACACAATCCAGACGAATGTTGAATTTGACCCAGCTTTCGATGAAACTCGAAATTTTGAGTAAATACATCACATAAGTGTAAAAACATCGTATAGCTTGCCTTTCTTGCCTCATATAGATTACGCTTTTAAGCTATTCCTTCACAAGGGACTAATTGCATATGACTTATACTAATAATGCAAAGAGAACACGCAATATAAAAAGAGATTGTACGGTCATAACGTTTACTAGGGGAGGAATATTTTCGCTGCACGTTTCTCTGCTTTATTTATTATCGTTAACAATTTTGTGAAAAAAAAAATTAAAAGAATGGTGAACTTCTTAATAAAGGATTGATTACAATGGGAAGATTCTTCCACCCACCCTTTTTTTTAACTTATTTCGCTATGGGCACCTTAGTATGATAGAGTTAAAAAATAAGAAAATTGGCTACTTACAAAAATTTTCTATACTCAGGTGTGTTTCTGGAGAAAGACCATAATCTTCCTGGGTTGGTGAGCCTTAACAATTCGTAATAAATAAAGCTGCACGTTGGCCACTTACACAGGTCCGTTTTGGTACGTTGTCCTTCCCTCCTCCACCTCTACGCCACCGATCGGGAGCCAAATTTTTTTTTTGTTACTATCGCTTATTTAGCAATTTTAGCGTTCACAGTAATCTTTGTCGCTGTTTCGTTCTTACAAAAAGTTTTGTTTATACCGTTTCATATTCCTTCTCGTCTTTTTTAACATACCCATCAGTTTTCCACAATTTAAGCAAAATATTCAGAACTTCTTCTTCTCTTGTTATTTATCAAGTGAAACGTGTAAAAAAGTGAAGACAAAGTTCTTAGTTTGATATGCAGTATTATTATTTACTTATTTTAGTGTTTATTTGATAAAGTGTTTTTAATTTTGCGTGTTATACGTTCGCCAGCGTGTTTTTTTTGGAATTTTTCTTCAAATATGCATATTATTCGACAGTCACGTAGGATAGAACAGGAAGGCGACGAGTAAATTGCGTTGTCGAAGAAGTAATGCGGTACATGAGTATAAAGTGTGTTATGAAGAAAACGATGAGTCTGAGTGTAAAAAAGTGTAGAAGAGAGTAGATTCATAATTTGACTGTAAACGCTTATATATCTTGATCATATGATTTAAAAAAAGGAAAGATTGTGAAGTAAAATTGTGTTAAATTGTGAGAACGCAAAATGTCAAGTGTAGTATGACTGCATATCGCTGCAAATGTGCGTCCACTTGAAGTGTGTCACAAACAGAAATAGAAAGCAAAATTTATAAACAAAATGAAGGAACAAAGTATGAGACACTTCAAAACGCTTCGAATTGCATTTCGAAGTAATAATCCAATTGGTAAACAAATGTAAAGAATGCAACTTGAAGCTTAGCGCCCCCATTCGCAATTATGTTGATCGCAGGACTATGTACGTTTATTCGTAGACAAGACAATAATTAAGGTAAAAATAAGTATTAATAAGACCATAATAAGAAAATAAGTATAAATAACAGGAGACTTTGCGAATGCATACAACTACCGTTATTCTCTATAACGCTACACAAGAACGCTCTGGTCACGAAGACCATATATACTCAATCTGCGAAGTCTGGGATGACGAATAGAAGTGGTAACATTCGGACAGACAAATAGGATGTGATCAGGAGATTGTAAGACGCCCCATGTAGATAAAGAGCTATTTAATATGTTAATTTTGAATAGGTGATCATTACATCTCGTGTGCCTCTATAAGGCAAATCAGCCTACTAATAAGGCAAACATTGCCACGTCTGAGTCCGTAATCGCTAAACCAAGGCGCTGTATTTATTTGTAGAAATAAAAAGCATATATGACGATCATAAGGTATGTTATCCCATCGCTGTTGCCAAGAAAGAACTGAAGATTTTTTGTCGATCGCCCTCAGATCTGCAGCAATCAGAGTAATGAGATGATCTGGAAAATGCAATTTTATCTGCAATGCCAAGAATTCCCATGTGACTGGGCACCCAGAGAAAGTGAAAACAAAATGTATCACATTTGAGGCTACAAGGTAAGGATCTGATTTCTAATATGTAAGGGTGATTTTATCTGAGCGAAATGATTGTAAAGCGGATAAGACAGAGTTACTGTCTGACACTATAAGGAATTTCTTTTGAGGCTGAGCACTCGCTAAGCGAATTGCTTCCAGGATCGCAACATATTCATTCAAAAATATAGTGCTACATAGGTGATTTGAGAAGTATATGCTTTAGACTAATATCTGGAAATATCTGCCTACAAGATCAGTTTTCGGTCCATCAGCAACGATGAGTGAAAAATGTTTCCATTTAGTATTGACCAAGTTCGAGTAGCATCGGTGGTGCATTTCTGCTGGAGTAACTGTGGATTTTCTCGCTGGTAAGAACTTAATTAGTGGTCGAAAATATTGAGAACCAAAGGGAATTTTGAACAAGCTATGTACATCAGTTCTTAGAATGTTGAAATTGTTGATTTTGTTAACAAAAATTTTAAAAAGGGAAAGAGAGAAATTGAGTGATAGAAGGTCGTAAATGAAAGATAAGGGCGGATAATGCTCAAAAGATAAAATTTTATTAGATGAAATATTGGCTAGTAAATGAAATCTATCTTATAGGGCCATTTTTGCCATCTGTTCCACGCTTACCGAGTGAGTACATTTCATGCCACCAAGACCCAGGCATTTCAATTGAATTCTGCATAATTTCAGAAGATTCTTTTTTGAAATATCCAATAAGAGTGAGCAGGCCTATGCTGATTTTGATTAAGCCAAGATACAGTTTAATCATGCAAGAAGGGTCAAAGCCCCAAGAAATATCACAAATAGATTTGAATACATTAATGAGTTGAAAGCATTGTTTGGAAATTTTGTCAGTGCGAGCTGCAGGCGAAAGTTTCGAGTGTAGGACAAAACCTAAAAAGTCGAAATTTTTAACAAAGGGAATAGAAGAACTACAAATGAGAAGAGGAGTAACAGTGGAGTCACTCCGTTAATTTAGAAAAGACCAAGCATTTGGTCTTATTGGCTGAAAGTGTGAGTTGGAGTAACTCAAGACGGGAGGAAATAATGTCGAGGGCAAATTGCAAATTTCATCTACACAAATATGGATCAGAATTGGAAGTAAAAATGACAAGATCGCCAAGGATTGAGATGTTCTCAGGAAGAGAACTGAAAATTTTGTTATATAATACAGATCCTAAGGAACACCTGTAAAAGATCTTCTTTGCACAACAGTATCATCATTGCTAATTAACAAGTTTTTATAGAGAAAGAGAACATATGGTAAATTACAGAATTTGGGAAATTCAAAGAGAGTAGAATAGAATTTAAGATGTTAACATTGACAGAGTTAAACGCCGAGGCTACCTGCAGAAAGTAGGCAATGAGAATGCGGTTCTTAACAAACGGTTTGTTGCTGACTACAAAGTGACAATGTTGTCTTTATATATTTACAGCTAGTTTAAGTTTGACAGCGACTTGATTGTATGGAGAATTCTACCAAGGGTTAGGAGGGTATAATATTTTAGAAAAATTTTGAATTATCAAAAAAACATACCAAAGAGCCATTGGCTTGGATGGTATTTGAAATGTTACGGATGATATTGTTAAGTAAAGAGGGTTTGATTTACTTTGGAACATGGGTATGTGAGTGGCAACGGATAATAAAATGCAATTGAAGACCAATTACGATTAGACAGTGAGAATTACCTAAGGTGTTGTTAAGGGCCCTCCAGCTACTCAGTAAACTTGGATTAGGTGTACTGATCGAAAGAGACCGAACCAAAATGAGTAGGATCGCCATTATTTTTCTTGAATTTGTTTGCCTCCTGAATTGGAGAAACGACTACCATAACACACATTATGAGCATTAAAATCACCACATATTAATGCATATATGTAGGATCTGAAAGAAAATAAACCCAAAGGAAGCATGAACGGTCTACCTATAAGCTTCAATCGATACACAATTTGCAAAAATAGAAGCGTAAGAGAATAAATGTTTATTAAATATAAGGATCGCGAAACCACCACGAGGGAGATACGATCAAATGTTACCACCTTACAATTTTTAATGGAAAAAGAATCATGGGACTTAACAAACGCAGATGTCATTACAATAAAGATATTGTTCAAGCTGTCTTACAGATGTTATTGCATTTAAGTTCAGCTATTTTCATAATTGACCGAGTGGGAATAGAAGTACGAAACCGAAGAGGGTCGTTGGTTAAACATACTCTTATGAAGGTCGCGGAATAAGCGCGTGGCGGAGTTAATAATAGAATTTTTTTTAGAGGACATCATGACATTTGAGTACGTTGATACGAATTGAGATATGTTTGAATACGATTTGAGATATGTTTAAGGAATTGGTATGATCAGTAATCATTTCGTAATCGGAAGGAAAATAGTCTGTGATGGGTGCCACAGTCTTGGGATTTGAAGACTTTATATTGAAAGTGGAGTTGAAGTGGATGGTGATTTCAGGATTTATCATCTTTTTAAGTGGAGCTGTCTCAGTTTCGGTATTTGGTCCTTCGATTGTTAATTGAGAAGTCGGGGGAGAAAATTTAGGGAAACATCCCAGAGAAAATGGAAAGTTATTATTTGGGTGAGTATAACAGTTTCGAGGAAAGGTGTATATTTGAGACTTCAAGCGATCTGTTGCAGCTTTTTCGGATTTTGCAATTTTTTTTATGGAAAAAGCAAATTTCCGAATTAGATGAATGTTCACTCATGCAATTGATTCACTTTTTTGTTTGAGAATAATTTGAGGTGCATTCTCTAACTTAAGCAAATCATGGTCTAAATTTAGGCCAAGATTCATTATTGGCAAAGCATTTTTTCTGGTGTGGACATAAGCTCTGATCCTGGGGATTTTGATGTCCCCAGTTTCCACATTTCGCAGATTGAGTTTTGTAGATTTAGAAATAATAAACCATCAGATTCTGAAATGGAATAGAGTCGGAGTGTACAGTGATGGCCTTTTAGTGGGAGGTAACGTTGTTCTTTTTACCAAATTGCGGTGTTTCACTTTTTCAGATATTTCAGTTGTAATTTTCTTTTTTGGATATAGTGCGCTTTTTTTCTCAGCTACGTTGCACAAACAATTACTTGTTTTTTTTTTTGCCTTTCAAAATGATTTCGTATTGAAGATTAAATTTCAATTATCAATGTGGCATTAAAGTGTCACTTTTGCACACTTTCGCTGAGTTTTTTTATCACAATTCAGCTTAATGTTTAAAATGACCAATCAATCAGCAAATAAGGATACTTCTTCCTGATCGAAATTTTCTTTTTTCTCGTTTCAAATATAATTCCATGGAATCATTGTTCTTATAATACATTTTACAGTAAACCGTAATTTGAATATAAAAGTTAATGCAGAATTTGCAAAAATTCTTACTTCCGTCAGAACTTTTTTGTTTAATGAATATTTAGTTCAGTTATACAATTTTTTTTTTTCCTTTTTATTTTTTGATAGTTTTCCTTGCGTGCGTGACTTTTGACAAGCAAGACAGTACCAAAATCATGTCGTTAATATTTTTTTAGTTTTCGGAGTTTCATAATAGTTGCATTTACTAAAATAATGCCATTATAACAACAAGGAACAGGGAGGAAGGGAATATAAAACTGAATTAAATTATTTAAAATAAAACAGAATTAAATTGATTTTTTTGACAAAATGTCACTCGCAAAGGAGTGAAGGAACAACTAATCAACGCGGTATATAATAGACAGCAACTGTAAACCGAATGCTTGTCAGACCTTCCAGATAAAGTGATAAAAGAAAAGTTGTGGGAAGCTATATGGAAGGAAGTGAGCATGTCGAATTAGTTATAACATAACAAATTTGAATTCAACTTCTACTGGTTGAAAATCCAGAACTTCTAACCATGCGCCGCAGAGTAGCAATTAGTTCTGGAAAGATACGGACGCAAAGCTGCAGATGACGAATATTTGGAAGTAATGTGCAAATGGACGGATATAGAGAAGAAAAAGAGAATAGCGATCAATTCGACAAATTTGTGTGGCCCATACTTACCCATGGAATAGGAATTGGAAAATGGAATTTCTCAACTATGCAAATAAGAAAATGACGGATATGTTGTGTGTAAGACGTCATTGAATATCAAACACAACGTAAGCTGAAAACATATATTGAATTAGAGACATATCATGACTTTCTTAAACTAAAGCTTGCATGAATTCAAACTTTAAGTAAAATTTGTCTAATTTGCATTTTGTTCCCAACAATTTTTGAAAATAGCACGAAGATGAGAAGCACTTCTGCTATCGTTATTTTTCGAGAATCTTATTGCTTTACGCAGAGCTCTTGTGTTCTACATAGCTCATACCCATAACCGCCGTTTACTACTCAAACGTTTGCTTATAAATCTATTGAAAATTGCTTATTAATCTTAAATATTATAATCTTAACTGTAGTGTAAATCTGCTAGGAATAATTGAAATTGTCTTCTTCTTCCAAAAAATCACCTTTTTCCCCTTCTTTCCTCTTTTTTTGCAAATCAATACTGGTTTTGTATTACATAAACACAAGCCAATTTTGAATTTTCACAAAACATCTTTAACCGTTTGAGTCCCAGACGGTTTTGAAAAAACACAGGCGAAGAATCCGAGACAGCGCAATCGCGCGGGATTCGTCGACAGTTTTTTTTTCAAAACTGTCTGGCTTTTCTCGACATGAAATCTGAACAGCGCGATCGCGCTGCTTGGCACTCAAACGGTTAAGCGCATTTACTCTTTTTATCTTTTATTTCAATACCATTCAATTTGAAAGCGCAGAATATATGGCTGTTCTTATTTCTTCATTTATTTGCCTCAATTGCGAGGCCTCTAGCAAAACTTCGTCAGAAAAATATGTGCAAAAAGAGAATTAGTTGTATCCGCAAAAACATACATGTATGCATTTTAGCTCCCTCTTCGTTTTAGGCTATATTTGCCTTTTCGGTTTACTAAACATTCCCCAATTTTTGCGGACTTAAACAAACAATGTGGGTTCCGTTTACTCATACAATTAATTCCATAAATATTAAGAGATGCTTGCATTTGTTCTAGTCACTTTTCCACTTGAAAAGGCATTTATTTTATACTTTTTTCCACCTCTCTGGCAACATGGCGATACCGTGTCGAAACAACGATATTGGTTTGCAACGATCCAATCATCGATCCATTTTCGCACTTCTTCAGCGAATAACCGCGAGGAAGATGTACCGAACAGGTACATCTTAAGCTCAAGCTATAGCCCAGTTCTATAATCTACCCCTTTGAGCGATGATTTGCAATGGGGGAACCCGAAATTGAGTCCGAGGACCCCTCTACTTTTCTTTCCTTTCATAATTAAACTAAAGACTTTTGTACATTTTATATATGTATTTTTTTTTTAACTTAATAATGTTTTCCATTTATATTATATGCAAAAGTAAAAAATCTATTTAAAGCAACAAAATAAAGGCTAGGATGTCAATATAAATGCTACAAACATAAATGCTCCGGAAATGCTACAAACATAAAATAAAGTAGGATTAGCGTAGGTAAATGGCGTATGCCCTTCAGATTCAACAACCTTTGGCAAAGCAATGGCAACCAGCTCCCATTTGTTGACCGATCACTACGTACTACACATTTATAATGCGGCGTTAAAAGCCTTCCCTTTACAGTTACATTGACTGTATCGGCTGTATCACGGGCGTATTGGCTGGGATCGTCTACAATGTATACATTCCCTTGCAGTTCCTCTTGAACAACTTCGCGTAAATTTTCTCCTATATTTTGTTTTAAAATCATCACCCAACGTAGCTCTATTGCACACATTAACGCACAGTAAGAGAATTTAAAAAGTTTCTTCACAAATTGTTTGTTTCGAAAATTTGTTTATTTTTTGTTTTTAGATTTTTCTTTTCTTTTGAGAAATTAGTACATAAATAATTTTAGATTTCTGCTTAATTTGTAAGTAAAGTAAACAACAACAAACAAAATAAATATATATATATATATATATATATATATATATATGTATATATTTATATATATATATGTATATTATATATGTATATTTTTGTTTTCCTTGTGTATTTGGTATAATTCCATTTTGCTCTATTGCGTTGTGGTTGATGCTTTCCTCGTGGTATAATTTGGTTCAAAAACGTCAGGCACGATGATATTAAACTATATTTGCATACATAACCTTGGGCATAACAGCCGAGTTACTTTTTTTTTCGACATTCATACACACATGGACATAAATGTTACATTTCTCAAAAACATATTGTAGTGTGATCGCATATCGGTATATGCATCCACTTTGATGTGCAAACAAAATTTATCTGAATTTGCATAATTCTTTAGCAAAAAGAAAAAAACAAAAATTATGTCGCACTTCAACTGGCTGAGTATTGCATTACGAAATACAATACGACGCTAGGCGCCCTAATTAAAATAATTATGATTACGTTAGCATAAAATCACCTGTAAATTTAAGTATAAATACAGCTCACAAAATTCAATAAAGACAATTGTTATTTAGCAATTCAAAAACAACGTTTAATTCGCTAATTTTTATAAGGCGTTCAATCCGCCTAAATTTAATATTATACAGGGACTGCTTCATGCCGATCTAATTGGCATTATAAGAAGCAGATTGACTTGGCGGTCTGAAGCCGAACAGCTTAGGGAACCACTAACGACGCTCCGTGACACTTGGGAAGGATTCATAGGGAATCTTCCCAAAATATAAAATACCCAGTACCAGAGAACAAATTTATTACAATATATTACATGAACAGGATTCTTTTGCTTTGTATATGTATTTAGCATCCTGTGTATTTCATATAAAACGCAAATTTTCTTTTAATGTCTTGTCTTGTTATTCACTCAATATTTTAATTTTTATATATGTACACCTAACTTTTAACTTTATTGTCGCCACTCACTTCACAAATACTTCCAATATATTATGTATGAACGTGCGCTTTCTTATAAATTTCTTTTTTTAATCTCCAAATATGCGATTGACATTCAGAACGACAAGAATGAATGTCCAAATTTCATGCAAATTTTTAATAATGTGCATCAATTTCTTTCTTTACTATTATAAAGAAAATTTATCACATAACTTGATTGCACACTTTTTTACAACTTAATAATCTATCTTCCTCTTTTCAAATTAACTTATATTTTATGATTATATTTGACAATTTCTAAAAGTACTTTTCCTTTTTCATTTAGTTTAATAATCAGGGTAAAAATCTCTTTTGTTTGGTTCTTGTGTGTTCGATTTTATCTTGTTAAATATATTTTGAAATCGTGACCTCGTACATATCCAACGTTGGCATTTATTTCCTTTTAAGTGTCTCCATATAGCAATTCTTAATTTTATTTTATATAATAGATTTGAAAGATTACTTTAATGTTTTCAACAAATTACATGATATTGTTAATTAAAATTTATTTTAATTTGTTTTAATTTTTTTCTTTTGTTTGTTTTTAATTTGAATATGAATATTTGTTAATATCCCGAGAAATTTTTGACCCAAAGTGTTCGGATGATTTTTGGCAATTCATTTCTCTAAAAATTTTAACAAATGATTTTCTTAAAATAAAACAATTTTTTATGTTCTATTTTTATTTATGTTAAAAACTGAATAATTCGATTATTTTCTTTAAACTTAATGCTAATAAACAGTTTGAGAAATTGTAAGAAAACACTTGGACCTTTAAGTTACATTCCTTTTTATTCTGGGCACATCATTTTCCCTTTTTGACGCTGCAATCTTTAGATAATTTTTTTAAAATATTGTCTTTTTATTTAAAGGAATTTTGTCTCCCAATTGTCCCAATGTCACAAAGTTTATTTCACCTCCTCAAAGGATCGCTAATTTGTAATGGACAAAGATTTTTAATTTTGTATATTAAATTTCGATTTTATTTTTTCGAGTTTTATTTCTGAACTCCACGAAATACAATATTTACTTAAAAACGAAAACTATAAATGTTTGCTACAACTACAATTTAGAAGGTATTTAATTTAGAAACTGTATTGTTTATAAAGTATAATAATAACATAACAACAATATTAATAATAATAATGGTTATAATAGTAATAATAATAGTAACAATAATAATGATGATGATGCCCTACAGACGTCTGGGTTGGATAACAGATCTGCATCATTGCCTTTACGCCTTTTTTCTGCAACATTTTTCACATATGTTTTCGTTTATTCTTGAGTTCGCATTACATAAAATTTTAGAGAAGAATTATTATTATTTCTTTTTGAAGCAAATCCTGTTGACGTAGCCTATCTGCCACTTATCGTTATTTCCTGTATTTATATCCTACACCACTTGTGGCGCAGTGTACATTAAGTGTGGTGCATTGTATACTGTCTGTCTGATGTCTGCCCATGAAAAATAATGGTCAAGTTAAAAGTCGCAATGTTCGAGATATTTTGGTAAAGTTTGCTACGCTGGCGTGCTTTGACATAAGGACAAACCCTCTTTTTTTTCTTTATTTTTATTATAAGGAAAACATATTTTTCTAAGAATTACGTACCTATACAACCATTACTTGAAAACCATTTTTTTTCTTTTGGTTTCTTCATAAGTCTACATTTTATACAAATATATTTGGTCTTTTTTTATATATATATACTTTTAGTAAATAAAATTTTTGTTTCGAGATTTTCTATCTATTTATACATACATACACCTTCATTTTATTTTGGTTCATGATGTTTCTCTTAATATTTATGTTTTCTCCCTTCATTTCTCGGTGGGGCAGTTGCCGCGCTCTTTTTATCCTGTTCTTTTCTTTTTAGGTGCACACTGAATTTAGTTTGGAAGAGTACTTGCGCTTCTGTTTAATATTTTTTATTATCACTGGCTCTCCTAAACAGTCACAGTCATAATTTTTGTGAATCTACAGCCAGCTATTATGATTGACTCCTAAAATGACCAAACGATTAAACATAGTAACACTGACGCAAGGTTGCCGAAAACACTTGAAAATCATATATGAACAAAATGTACTTTTTGCTTCTATTCTGTAGCATTCGCATTTACTTCAGGTTCTTAGCGTTGTTTGCATTTGCACGAAAAAATCGTATTTATAATATTTTTACACTTTTAGTAAACGTACATTAAAAAGATTAAATTGTTTTTTTATCCATAAGAAAAATGCTCCACAATGAAGTTGGCTTTAATAATTTAATCTTATTATGCAGATGTAAGTTTTCTTTTTTTCTTTCTTTCATTCTCCTCGAGGTGTTGAGTATCAAAGATTCGTTTCAAACTTTGTTTTGCAGACTTTTCGCTTATTTACAATAATACTCTTTATTTTTGAAATTAACAAAACATTAAACATATATGAAGCATTGGGTGATCTTTGGAGTTTGTCATATATTATAAACAGATTTTCAACCAAGTTTGACTTTTATATGAATACATTACACACACTCGAGTTATAATTAGTTAATATCAATTTAAAGGAGGGACAAAGTTTAATCTTTGTTTTTTTTAAAAACACGTCAGAAAAGCAAATGCCTTCCTTGCCTTACACAACTCAAGTCTCATGCTTTAATTCAACTGCCACGTCTTAAAATGCTCTCCGTTGTTTTTATTTTCTTTTTCTAATGGTTTCTTATAAAAGCAAAAACAAAACACAAAATTATGAAACCTATCTAAATTATAATTTCGCTTTTTTTTGGCAGTCTCGGTGTTAGTTGAGTTTTTGTTCATTTTTTTTGTTATTTCAATTGCTTTTAATTGTTTACATTTTCGTTGCTTTCGATTTCTTCTAGGTTTGGTTATAAAATAAAACGTTCGAATCTTTTTTGATAATTATTCGTATGTATGAGCTTTAGGTAGGTAAAAAAACTTATGTCTACAGTTTGACTTTTGTTAGCACAGTTCTTTTCCTGAATAAATAAGCATATGTACCTATGTGCAATTGCAGACTATAAAAAAAATCTTTTGTTTTACATTGAAATCAAAAAAAAGGCGAGTCTTGGCCACATCAAATTTTACTTCTCCAGCGTTTTTCCCTTCTATTTAATTATAATTGCATTATTAGCTTAATTAAGACAAAGTAAAGAAAATAAACAAAAAATGCTCTTAAAGTCATTTTTTTTTCTCAGAAAAAAACAAAGCAAAATAATCCGCAAAAAAACCTCTCGTCTCGTGTTTAAATTTCTATAACTTAAGTCTATGATGCAGGCAGTCGGCTGCCAGTTGGTTAATATATTAATGTTAATATCTTTTTATGATAATTTTTTTTGTTTTCTAATATTTTAATATTAACAATTTACTTCTTCACGTATATTATTTCGCAAAAGCGGCCGTTATTCTTGCAAATGCGGTTTTTGCATAATGGTAGGCCGTTATTACGCTCTTACTTACTCTATTGTGGTAGAGTAGTGGTCAAAGCAGACTAACGGAACCCCTACACAACAAATATACGCCGATGTTACAAACTCTTGATGTATTATTTCTAAAACGACTGAACACGGAGCGGTTTAGGGGCTTAGCGGGCTTGCCCGACTATGATGTTCGTATTTGTTTTTGAGATTTTTCGCGGTGGTGATCATTATAACATGTGTAAGGAAGCGTTTTGCTCCCTTACTAATACAAAAAAAAAGAAATAACACGAGTCCACCAATATAAATGAAATCCGTCCGAGTCGTCCGTTACAGAGGTTTTACCACAACCATCCTCCTCCCGCACTAAGATTACTTTGTTAAGATTACTGTGTCTTCATATACACACATACATACATACAAACCTACATTTATACACACATACATCCATACACACAATATATACAATCAATATTTAAGAGAATACCATTGAACTGTATTAGGCACATTAGATTGTATAATATAAACAAAAAAAAGAAAATAATAATAATTAAACAGAAAATACGTCTGCTACCTAACTATTCGCCAAGGGTCACTATACTATTGTAATCACCTCATATATCCCATAACTGTAATTAGGCAAAGCTAGTTAAGTATACACTAAACTGCATGAAATATACCTAACGGTTAACATAGAATAAGTAGAATGTAAGCACGCATAGCAATAAGCAAAGCAAGCAGATAAGTAGCATGTAGGTATAAAGGCAAACAAACAGGTTCGGCCAGACAAATGTGATCGAACCCAAACCAACACGTATAAAAATAGCCATATAAGAATAGCATTGTAATAACGGGATAGTTTGGTGGCCACCACTATAAAAGAGCGTATCGCAATACGCACAGTCTTTTATTGTGTCATAGCCGCCGTCAAGGTAAGTAAAGCACCGACTATACTACAAGCTGACTTTGACTAGTAGGGTTTTTTGTTTGACTTTACGGATAGGGGATGTGCTGGTTTAGCTTAATCGCCATCCCGAAGGATTAAAAGGACTACTGACTCTACGGATAGGAAATGTGCTGGTTTAGCTTAATCGCCATCCCTGAAGGACTAAAAGGACTACTGACTCCACGGATAGGGGATGTGCTGGTTTAGTTTAATCGCCATCCCTGAAGGACTAAAAGGACTATTGACTCTACGGATAGGCGATGTGCTGATTTAGCTTAATCGCCATCCCTGAAGGACTGGTGAACACCTTTTTTTTGACGAGGACCAGTTAGTTCGTCTCTTTGTAGTAACCCGCGAATTCGGAATTAAAAACGGAAAAGGCGCGCGAAGAAAAATAAAAAAAGAAAAAAACGTCGGGCCACCCAGCTGGTTTTTTTCCGCCTACCGCTCTAAAATCAAAAAAAGGAAAACCATTTGCAATCCCCTACAAAATTAAATATAATAAATAAATGAATTAAAATAAAGTACGAACAACCCAAAGCTCCAATCAATAATAAATTGTCTTGAAACGGACCCTGGAGTGACTGAGCTCTGCCCTGTCCCAGATAACCCCGTTACACATGCTATTCTTTCTCTTGAAACGAGAACTTTTATATAGAAAATATAAGTTTGTTGATAACGATGTTAATGAATGAAAGGAAATGATGAATGAAAAATATTTTATCCGAAGTATTGCATGATACTTGTATATTTTTACGTCCTGGCTGACAATTGTGGATGCCGCGCCTTTTTTGAGAGAAGCCGCCGTTCGAGCTTTTCTCGTACATTGTAGTAAGAAATGAAGTGCTGCTCAACAAGCGCGTGCCCATTCGATACAAACAAATGGCAATCGAAAAATGTCGAATGCAGTGAGTAAGTTGCGTGGACTAGAATATAGCATATTGCAGTTGAGCGCATGCGAAGTATCGCGAACTGGGTTTTGCTGCATGGGGGGGTAGATGTGTTGGCTTGAATAGGTTAATTGCTTATGTTGACGATTCGTAGTGTTTGGTATCAATCACTTCGGTAGACTCTAGAAGAACATCAGTTGTACATACATAAGTGTGCGCAATATTAAGAACATTAATTCTATGTAGCATCATATTGGAGTAATATGCAGCTACACCTAATCTTTAATTTCGTTCATAAAATGGAAAACGAAAGCAGTGTATGCAAAAATAAACAAGTGATCACATTGCATAGGTCAGCAATTGTAACTTAAGTAATTTTGTCGGTTTGTCAAATGTTCTTAATATTGCGCACATTTATGTAAAAAAAGTGCATGCCTGCATTTTATTAATTTAAGCATAAATTTATTGCTTCTCACAGGAAAAAATATCTTTGTTATAAGTTTTAATTACTCTATAAATACGTAGTAAAATTGTGGCATGGCAGTCGGTCGACTAAAATCATTATATGTGGCTTGTTTAGTTAGTTTCCTTCAAGTTCCAAGCGCCTGAAAGAAAAAATAGCCAAAGAGCTGAAAAATAGTGTCAATCCAGATTTATGTTTGGATTGATCAACGCAAATTCACTCCTTAAAAGACGTTTTTGTACAACAAAAAAAAACCCTATCGGTGAATGCGATGTGTTTGGGACAAACTACGCAAGGTAACTTTTACGTTGCGATATGTGTTGACATTACGAGTGCTTATTGTTCTCAAATCGCCAAGCTATTAAAAAAAACGGCTTGGGACTTTTATATCTTCTAAGCGTGTGTCTAATTTGTATACCTAGTGAATTATTAGGCACTCGCAAAAATGTTGGCCTTTTTTTTATTTGAAAAAGGCGTTTATTTAGACAAATGGATGTAAATGAATATAAATGGATGTAATGTACATTAATCAAAATATTTTACCATAATTTTCTACAACTTTTGCCCATTTTTCTGGCAAGACGTTGATACCGCGTTGGAAAAAAGATATTGGTTTGGCAGCGATCCAATCGCCGACGCATTTTCGCATTTCTTCAGCTTTGTGAAACCGCATGCCATCCAAACTATGCTGCATCGATCTGAACAAAAAGTAATCAGAAGGCGCTATGTCTGGTGAGTAAGCGGGGTACGGCGAAACTTCCTATTCTAGCTGCAAGAGTGTATCCGTGGCAACTATTGCAACCTGTAGCCCAGCGTTGTCATGCAAGAGGATGACGTTGAAATGGTTTGAAGTGTTATTTTCAATGAATTTGTGTGGTACCCATTTTTCCTCCTCCATTTTCCCATTGCATGTAAACGTCCACCGATTCACCAACTACTAAGCTGTTTGAAAGTTTTTTCGGACTTTCAGCTGGGTTTTCGTCCAATAAGTCTTGCAATTCATTGTCTTCGCATTTTTTTGTTCTTCCAGACCGTTCTTTGTCAATGACATCGAAATCACGACAATTGCGATATAACGGAGCAACATCACCATAAGTTTCTAGAAGTGTGTCATGGGCTTAGACAATAGATTCTTGCAAATCAAACAACAAAAGTAATGAATGACGAAAATACAATTCGGAACATTCCATGATTAGCGTCTGCGTACGCTGAATATCCCAACAATACTAAAATGAAAACTGTTATTTTAGGTAGAGAAAGATTGAAATCAACGAATTCAATCATTATGTACACTTTTATATCCCATTTCTTTATCATTTTTACTTGGAGAAGTCACTGGCCAAAATTTTGCAAGCACCTAATATATTGTAAAGCAGACATATTGGTAACCTAAGCAGGGTTCAGTGGGAAAGCGTGAAAAAAATAATGTGTTATGTGAAAAGTAAATCTTAATTTACGCTAAAACATGGACGATGTAATCATCGCTCTTCGTGATGCAGATTGCCCTGACTAAAAGTTCCGCACCCAACTGTAAGGCACATTTTTATACGTCAGTCTTCAGCTATTCCTTGGTGTACATAGAAGAAAAAACTGTTGCATTATAGTTCCGGTTGCTGCAATACATATATGAGTATATATGTCAAAAAACATCAAAAGAATCGGCAGTGCAGCCCATAAACTCCGAAAATGCCCAATAATGAAAGTCGGGATGTAAGCAAACATTTAAAACCACGAAAGTAGTCGTGCCTATTGTTGCACCTTGTTGCATACGCTTCTTTTTTAACTTATGACGTATTTTTTCCAACATTCTAAAAAAGCAAAAAATGAAAAGTAAATTGAGAAAAGAATCGAAATATTCGTGATTCGTTGTTAAGGTTTTTGCGGTGAAGTGTACCACTCCATGATCAGTTACTCCGGCATTGATCAGTACTCAATGAAAATGCTTGATGCTAATAATTTTATTTGGTACATGCGTCATTATTGTGTGACTTACATGATATGCGCTTGTTACTGCAATACATAAACGTCACCAAGAATCGCATTTGTTGAAAAAGTATAAAGACGAAGGCCAATAAAAAAAGAAATTATAATTGTTAATATAATAAAAGAATTTGAAAACCTTGTAACCTAAAAATTGAAAAAGATTAAAATAATGACTGCGGCTGCAAGTGAAAGAAATGGAAAAGAAACTGAAAGATGGTTTAAGCTAAACGAAAAAATAAGACAAACAAAACAAACTTAATTTTCTATCCAAGGCTAACGTACCCGTGAGGCGGCAGTCGTGCCGTTCATCCTAGAGTAGCAAGGTAAACAAGGAAATCAAAGTTGACTCGACAAAGAACGTAAATTACAAAATATAAAAGATATCAAATGTGCGTTGCAAGAACACTGGAGTAGTGGTGATTCATTACGATGAAGGTGAACGTCTGAAGCCTATTCTAAAAGGCAACCAAGTGCATACAACCAAAAATCTGTTCAAAAATAAAAATAGCATAAACCTATCGGGCTGCAAGCTATTGCTGCTGAAGAATATAGCGTACAGGCACCTCCGGCTGTGATCCGCCAGGTAATGAAGCCAATACGGCTGATAGTAAAAGGAATGATTGTGAAAACGAGATGGCGCAAAAGCCAAGCTATTCGTCATTTTTTCTGACGTCCGCTTCGATTTTTGCTACACCTACAGTTTCGCATTCCAATATTGCCTCTCGTCCATCTAGACGACGAGTGCAGGTTTACCGGCTGAAATCGTAATCCTAGGTAGGAAGAAAATTGTGGTTTCATCTATAACTACTGTTTTCGATCCAGTGGAGGCGAAAAAAATTATTGCAATAAGGGATGTGGGGCAGCCTCAATTTAAATCTTTGATGGAACTCGCTGGTATTAATGAGACGCGAGCTTTTAAATCTCCACCCAATTCTAAAGCGTGACCAGGTTGTGTCGCTGCTGATTTCCAGTTTTCAAATGACAGCGATGAGTTTATGGTAATGGCCTCACGTTAATCGGTTTTTGTTTTGCTTTGAATTCCACACGATTGAAATTCACTTAACACGACGCATCCTTTCTTATTATTATCTACGATATGCCATTAATATGAAATCAATTCTGAAGAGAATTGTAACTAGTGATGGAAAATAATTCCTAGACAAAAATAAGCAACGCAATAGATCATGGTCAAAACAAGGTCAGCCACCTCAAACGGCGCCAAAATCGGATATCCACGAAAAGAAAATTTTACTGTTAGCAAAGTGGGATTGTTAAGGAATTCTCTACTATGAGCTTCTGCCGCCTGAAAAAACAATTCTGAAGTATGCGGAGACCAACTAGTCAAATTGGATGAATCCGACACGTCTAGGATAAGCCAACTGAAACAATATCATTTTTCAGCACGACAATAGAAGACGTACCTTTTTCCTCACCCGCCAAAAATTGTTAAAAATTGGCTGGGATGTATTACCATATGGTCGGCATCATTAGATTATCGATTCTTTTGCTCTCTGCGACATTCTTTATGTGGCAAAACTTTCAATTCAGATGATGGTGTAAATTTACAAATAGGAAATTTTTTGGTGGTTGGAAATTTGATTAGAAAGGAATAATAAAGTTGCCTGAAATGTTACAACCTATTATTGAACGAAATGGCAAATATTAAACTTAATAAAATTTGTTTCCTCCATAAAAACAAAATTTATTATATAAAATTATATTATTATTATATCACAGAATAGAAACATCATTTTTTTAAAACCAATTGTGAATTATCGTGTACTTAGCCAAGTGCAACAAATTAGGACTCTTATACTAATCTTCGCAGCCTTTTGAATTTCTTTTATGACACATCGAGTTTAATATTTCCTCTCTATGTGGTTGTAAAGCTAATTAGCTGTACGTCTAAATGTTTTCTATGCTAGAGAACTCAAAGGCATTAGAAACTATAAATATAGGTCCTTCAAAAAGCTAAAAAAAGTGGTTGTCCTATTGTGCTTGCTTCTTACGTGATTGGTAAGCAGAGCGCCTGAACTAGCAATAATAAGCTCTAGTCATATTATTTACAACAAGGGAAATTGAGCTTTGAAAAGAATCGTAAAAGTGTTTATAGTTTCGTGAATTCAAAAATAAGAATTTGGCATATCCGCCTGTTTAATACAAAAGTATTGAGCCACAAACTGTTTCTAATTTGTTTGGAGAATTTTTTGAACAACAAATTCAATTATCCATTGCTTGGAAATCAGCTGTATCTTTAACAGTTAGACAGATGTTATTTATATGCATCAAATATTGAATAATGCATACAGCAGTACTTGAAGTAATATTTTGCAACTACCTCGGCGTCCACGAAAAATATGTTGAACTTTTAGATTTTTCAATCAACAATAGTCTTGATATATGTCTACTTTGTGAAACTTGGTTAAAATATTCCGACAATATTTTCATCCGAACTACATTTGTATAAGGCTTGACAGAGCGACACATGGAGGAGTTGCAATTTTAATCCACAAAAGCTGGACATTTCATGAAATTCTATCAATTAAGACTGATGTAATCGAAATTATGGGTTGGATATTCGCAATACCACCGATAATTCTACAAGATCCATTAGTATCTACTTGATTGGTTCATCTTACTCAGACGGGAAGTTAGAATTAAATTCATAAAATTATGAACTCTTCTCCTCTTTCCGCGGGTTATAGCAATAATTTAATGATGTTCATTATATGCAGTCAATAGATGGCTCCAGCGATTATCTGAAATCGTGCTTGCTTAACGCTATTAACACTGCCACACAATAGAGTTTAATTCGACATAAGACGAGTCTTTGACTCGCTTTATTAACTATTCCATTGTAGCAGAGGATGTCTTTTTACGATTCTGTTAATACTTTCTGTTTCGTATTCAATTGTTATGCGTAAACGGCCGTTACAATCGAAGGGCTGTCAATGAGTTATTTAGCGACTAGTTTTTAGTTTTTACTGGCTTTGCTAGACTAACTTCGTTATTAAGTCTTAATGGAGAATTAAGACACTCTTTTTTTTGCTCAACATTATTGCTGATAAATTGTTGAATTAAATACCTGGAGTTACATTAATTTAAACATTCAGATCACGTAACTATCAATGTACATTATAGGTCTTTAATATATTTCACATTTTACACATTTCACACATTAACATTTAATATTATTCGATATTGGCTCTTTATTAGGTAATATTTTATGTGTACACAAAGTAAATAAATTACAGGTATGGGAATGATGAGATGATTAAAAATTTCAGGATCAGAATTCCATTAAAGGATAGTTTGTTAAGGATTGTTAGGAGTTTCGAAGCTAAAAAGATAAAAAAGATGTTACGAGATTAAAAAGAATATTTTACGACCTCACAGGACTCCTAATTTGGGACGAAGAGGTCTAAAAAAGGAGAGTATTGTTAAAACCTTATGTAATGGAAAAAGATTTCCTATATTTTTATATCAATTTTCGATTTTATTTTTTCGGGTTTTTTTTATGAACTAAACGAAACACAATACTTGCTTAAATACGAAAATCATATACATTTGCTACAATTATAATTTAGAAAATATTTAATTTATATAATAATAACATAATAATAATATTAATAATAATAATGACCATGATATCCTACACTTTATAATAAAATTATGGCGGAAAAAGTTCTAATAACGGTGGTAATGAGAATTTTATGGTCCTATATGTCCAGTTTTTAGGATGGTGGGTATTTATCTCTCTCATACCAAAATACAATATTATGTGATGCCTACAATGTTGGCATAAAATTTAATGATTTATCTGCCAAACGTTTGCTAGGTGAAACCCTCTGGGTTAGCATTGCCTAATGTATGGTCTATGCAACTTGCTACTAATGCTCTTTTAAATATTCTATGTGGATCTGATTGCTTCTTTGCGTTACAGTATGATTAATTCCCTAAGTTGGATTCAGAGCGCACATTATAACGCATAATCTAGAATTAATTAGTTATATCTCAATCTTTTTCGTCTATAGAGACTTAAAGTCTAGTACGAATGCTTGCCAAGGCTTTCTCAACGCAGGCTAAAATAATGAATAGAATTTTGGTAATATTAATGATAAGCTCTCTTATTTATCCTCAAACCTGCTGAAATTATTCTATGAACACCTTTCTGATAAGATGTGTTTTGTTAAAACCTCTAAACTGTTATGTTCGATTATTGACATTATAAGAGCGGTTAAAAACAGTGCTAGGGACTACAAAAATGCAACCCGAATGTAGTCATTTGAAAAGTTGTCTACAAACGTAGGGAACAAGTACATGGTAAGACACGCCATATTGAGTGCTTTTATTTTGGTAAAACATTGAACAAATAGTTTCGATCCAAAATCAATCCTATAACAATACAATATTACTAATATTAGCTCGTTACGTCTGTTTACTGGCTTGCTGTAGACAAACAGTGACCATTTTCATTTTAAAGCCTTTGCCGAGGAAAAATGTGCATCGTGTAAAGTCTATTGGTGTTGAACACCACAATATTAGCATAAGCTTTCTAAACATAGTCCTGTCATTTTAACGAAGGCATTGACACTTGTTTTAAATCATATTGTTACTACTTGTATATTTCCCAACTATGGGAAATTAGCTGTTATTATTCCTGTCGAAAAACTACTTTCATCTTCTCCTCATGAAAGTGCTTGTGTCATAACTATTCTGCTTACCTAAGGTTCTGGAATGCTTAGTAGCCGATCGAATAGGAGCACATTCACAGTCCAAAACTTTGCTTACTCCAAATCAGTCAGGTTATAAATATCGAAATAGTGTAGTGTGTACACATATTTCGAATGTTAGTAAGTCGAAATTTACAAAGTAGTTCATCAGAATTGTTTAGATTCTCTTAACTATACTTTCCCTTCCCTTAATATAATTGGGATAAAAATGTAATTTTTTATTCAGCGTATAATTAGTATATTTTGCAAATTAAGCTCCTTTTTCTTGGAAATATTTCCAATTTGTCAAGCAATGTATTTTTGTCAAACACTTTTTTTACATAGTTGCACTTTTACTAGGTGAATTGACCTGATTTGTTTAAATCAGTATTTTTACAATGTACTATATTTTTGCTTATTTTGCATTAACTAATTCTTTTTTTTTTTTTGTTATTTTTGTAGTATATAAGAACTAATTTTGTTATAATTAATAATAGAAAATCACCAAATCTTACATGTTTCTCGTTATCATTCGCGGACGACATTTTGGATCAAGTGCCAGAATATCTTTCCTTTAATCCTTGCGAGTTAGCACTGTTTAATGTGCCTATGCACAGTCAATTAAGGATAAAGTTAATTTTCTTAAATTCTATTGAGAATTAACCATCACAATTGTACAAATTAAATAACGAGGTCAAGAACGAAGCAATTCAGCAACCAAATATTCATGGTACAAATTATGCCGAATGACGCTCACTTATGTTTGTGCTGACCAATTGTGCATTGAAATATACTGCATTGGGAAACATGCAGTGATCTAATTGTATTTCATTCTATTTTACTGTTATTTTATCTTTGTTTATAAATCGTATATATATATTTGTATATATAGATTTGTATATAAATCGCAATATTAATAATATTATTACATATTTATAGTAAATAACATATTATTCGCTTCGGATACTTGCAAAAACAAGAAAACATTTGATAAAATTCGAACTCACCGGTTAGCGAGCAATTCAAAGAATGGAAAGTTTGACGTAACATTATCAAATATGCTTTCAACTTTATGAAAAGTTCGTGTGGATTGTTCAATCTGATGCTTTTCCACACACAACTGTGATAAAAACTGGCGAGACTTTGCTAACTCTGTCTTCTTAAATTTATTTACGCACAAATAACTATCAACTTCAAAACTTCAAAACTATCAAACCTTCATAGAGGCAATAACTTCTGTGCATATGTTGATGATTTCATTATAATTAAACAATTGCTTGAAGGTCTCAAACAGCACATCTTACTAACATCCTCGATTGTATTTCAAATGGGCGCAATTATTGGAGTGGAATTCCCTATTTTAATAAACGCAAACACATGCACATTTGTAGAAAATACAATTGTTTTGTGTCGTCTTTTTGAGCGATAATAATATAAGAAAACTCTCTGCCCTCAAACCTCTTGATATAGGCTTTGACTCGAGATACCGTTGGTGTGCTCACATCAGTTACCTAATCGCATTCCTATCCTATCGACTAAATGTTATTAAGTAAGAGATGCAACTCTTACGTATTATCGTTAACCCACTCTAAAATTGTCTATAGCCGGCAAGATTCAACATGGTATCTGCCTTTAGGAAACGTACTCTAAACGTTTACAAAATGAATTACAAACTATTCAGCACTCCAGACTGCGTATCTTTCTTGTTGCATTCCAATAAATATTCAAATAAAAATGGAATACTGCAACGAATTGTACCACACAAGTGTTGTTTATACTTATGTTATATTTACTTTTTTTACTTGTTTACATTTTCAAATGTAATGTTTATATATTAATTCAATTATTAAATTCAATATTTTCATTCATTATTTTTAACTGTATGTTCATTTTCAATGCAAATTACTTTATTTATGTTTGTTTTGAACTTTATACATATATTTGCGTTTTTCTTCTTGATTTTTTAATAAACAGGCCACACTCAAAAAGTCCTTTTTCACTTTGTAAGGAAGCGTTTTGCTTCCTTACTAATTATGACAACATAAATAGCTTAATACTAATTAAATATGCCGTAGCATTTCCTATACATGTCAGCAATACGGCTTTAGTTCTTAGGTTTTGAGAGGGTTAATATAAAGATAATTGATTCACATACCCAACGGTTTCAACGGATTGTAGAAATCATACGATTCGGTACCTAGACTAGCAATACCAATACGACAGACATAAGCATAGGCATACAAACAAACATTGCGATAGGGAAAAAAAGAGCCTACAAAATTGTGCATGATGAATACCATATGAAGACATGCTTAACGGTTTAGAAAATCACACGATTTGGTACCTAGATTAGCAATAATAATAAAACAGATATAGGAAAAGGCATACAAGCAAACATTGCGATAGAAAAAAAAGTAATAAAATAAGAAAAAAAAGTCATAAAATTGTGCGTGTTGATATGGTACCTATTATCAATATTAAGGCAAGCTTAACGGTTCTGCGGCTTATATAATCATTCGATTTGATACCTAAGCCAACACTAGCAATAAGAGAGAGATAAGAGTTGGTACTTAAGGTAGTATTAACAATAAGATGTACAAAAGAGTAGCATTATAATAATTATACAAGAAAAGCTGAGATTATAACATAAAGGCAGGCAAACATGTTTGATCAGACCTAGCTAGCATACGTAACAATCGATGTATAAGAATATCGGTACAACACACATGCAAGTGAGTATTGTGGTTGTAACGCAAGTATAGTCAAAACATCGACAGTGATGGCATTCGGGACTATAAAAGAGCGCGTCACAGCACGTTAAGCTTTTCAGCCGTGTTACAGCGGCCAGAGGTAAGTGAACACAGACATAACTAGTTGACGTTACCGATAGGAAAATTTTTTTTGGACTTTACGGATAGGGGATGGCTGGCTTAGCTTAGTCGTCATCCCTGAATAACCAATAGACACTCTCTTCAGCGACATGAAACGCTTAGGAACGGACGAGTGGCCTTATAGGCCGAGGGTGGCTGCTATAACACCCGCGGTAAATTCCTTTTGTTTTCAGAGAATACCGCGATACGAAAAACGTGGAAAAAAAAATAATCGGAAACAATAAGAGACATTAAAAGAACAAAAAATCCCCAATATCCATCTCCATATTTGATGGTGATTACAACTCGATATGATCCAGCAGAAGGTAAAAGACTAATCAGACTAATCAAAAAAATCTCCCTAGAACTGAAGGCAATTACGACAATGCAACAATAAAAGAGCTCTTGCATCAACATTGATTGAAAAAGTAATCAATCAATCATAGATTTCTTCCAATGCTGCCTCAATCAAAAATGTTCACGATACAACCAGGGTATGCCTTCTAGCATTCAACAATTTTGGAATTTAAACAGAAACTTGGAGCCCATTATTACTGCAGACACTCATCAAGAGATTAAACCGCAATCCACATATTCGATATGAACGATCTCTAAAACAACCAAAAGATATTCCGAGCACTGATGACCTGCTATCTTTTTGGAATTTTAATTCCAAACCACGCTCTTGAAAGGCCGTTACTTTCTCCACACAAAACAGTGTCGTCAGCAGTACGCCCTGAAAGAAGCGTTTATAATTGCATATTTTGTAACATTGGAAGTCAAGTACTATATCACGACAACAGATTTCTCTAGTTATCAGAAGCAGACAGGCAATGTTCAAACGTATACGCTATTTTTCAAGAGGACCATTCATCCAAAAATTGTGGCTCACGTTCGTGCAAAAAGTGCGGCAAAAAACATAGCACATTGTTACATCTGGGGCCAAGCGCTAAATTACCCCCTGCACGGCAAACAAGTGCTACACAATCTCCTAAAACTCAAACGACACATCCAACGCAGTTGTGACATCAACCACAAACATATCAGTTTTCGCAAGAATTATGTGTTACTAGCAACGGCTAGAGTAAGAATAATTGTAGCCAATGGAAATTCAACAGAATTCCGAACAATTCTACGGAACTTGCGCTGCACCATATCTTGCTACTAAATGTTTGCAAAAATTGCAATTGAAAACAAAATCAATAATCCATTAGAAGTGCAAATCCCTAAAGACAACTTATTCGTAGATGATGGATCAAATAATCTAAGAAAAGCAATTGAATCACCACAACAGTTAATACGCGTTTTAACAAAGCATGGATGTAATTGCCGCAAATGGAGCGCAGACCATCGTACATTACTCCAAGGTATTCCTCAAGATGATCGCGAAGTCAATCTTAATTTCAACGATGTCGGGAAGGTATCTATTAACATGTTGGGACTTCTAGGGCAACCAAAAGTTGGCCGCCTTTGTGTTAAGGTAAAAGTGGAACCAATGAGGCGTGCCATAAAACGCACGCTTATGTTTTTACTTGGCAAGACTATTCGACCCACTTGTACTGTTGTAGTCAGAGCAAAATTCTTTATTCAACAGTTACAGCAGCTTAAATTATTATGAGGTGAAAGCCTTGCGGAACACCACATGGTGTAACGTTGCACTCCGCAAGCTGTATTAAAAATAATCCGACAAAGATTTTGGCCACTAAAAGGACAAATTACAGCAAAAGCTAAAGTACAAAAATGCATACAATGCAACAGAGTACATCTCAAACAGGCGTTGAGTACTTTGGCCTCTTGTAGATACACTACAAAGTTAAAGGAATGAAACCAACAAAGGCATATGTAGCAGTATCTTGTTGTTTTGCTACAAAAGCAGTCCACTTTGAACTTGTGAGTGATTTATCAACTACCACTTTCATAGGAGCATTAAAACTTTTCATCATTCGTAAACATGCGTTGACAAAATATTTACAGGGAATATAATTCCACTTCATTGCACTTAGGACACCTCATTTTGGACGACTAGGATGGAAAGCAGCAGTAAAATCAGCAAAACATCTTCTAATTCGTAGTGTTGATAATGTATCACTAACATACCAAGAATTAGAAACCGTCGGAGCCGTATTGAATTCTCGTTCGTTAACACTAATATCTAATGATCCATTCGATATGTCCGCATTAAGTCGTGAACCATATCGCAAGTGGACAAGTGCAGCCAGCTCAAAGAAACTGTCACGCCTAGCTAGATTGGAACTTATGTCTCAATTAAAGTATGCATTCTGGAAACGTTGGTCCACCAAGTACGTACATGAGCTGCAACGAGGACAAGGATGGAAGAAACCTTCCTCCGTCATTAAAACAGGGGGATGGTTATCATTAAAAAAGACAAGACTCTCACTATGAAATCACCGTCAGATCGAATAACGATCCACCCAAGTGGCTGACATAAAAGTAGCATCTGGACTTTTTAAACTTCCAATACATCGTCTTGCAACCCTTCTCATTGATGACAACCCCGAATCTAAGAGAAATTCGACTTACTTTAGAAGTTCCAGTTCAAGGTAATGGACCAGAAACTAAACGATGGAGAACTCATGAACTTAACATATCAAAAGTTTGTGAAACATGAAGTCACCGAAGCCAGCAGTCATTCAACAACGCCCGATCAGTACAGCTCAATGAATTATAATTTTTCCAAAGCGATTTACAATCAATTCAAGGTGCTAAAAGTCCACATAATTACGCATCAGACCATAGTGCCACTGCCACATATTCTTCACTAATCATAAGTCTAGTTGCTCTCACCATTATTCTCCGCATCAGGTGCTTCTTCAAGAAGGCTGTAACTGCTCAAGCAACTATTATGATCTATCCAGCGAGGACAATCAATCACGCACAATGAATTAACACCCATACCGTCTCCCCGACAGAGTTTCACCGTCTTTAATCAATTTTAGTTGATCACTGGTCAACGCGGGGTGCAGGTTTAGTCTTAGTCCACAATTTACTTGGTTCTTTACATCAATATATATTTCAATATATTTTCTATTCTCACTCAATTTTTGATTCATGTTTTATGTTCAGTTTAATACGCTTATGTTTAATTCCAATATTTCAATTCAAAAGTTGACGCATTTGAAGTGTGCCATTGCTTATTTCATTTTTTAGTTTCGTTTCAATTTTTTGTTTACGTTACATTTTGGGGACACAGTTCAATTGGCACATATATGCGGATCTGGCCAAAATAATTTTCGCTAAATAGTGCAAATTGTTATATATTAATTGTTTGCATAACTCTTGTTTAGTTTAAGTTAACTATAGTTTTTACTTTCCAACAACGTTTATATTCTTTATCAGATGCAATCAAAATGTTTATTGTATATTACCTGATCGTGTTTTTATTTCCTTTCTGCTATTTCTCAGTTTCAAGTACTAAGTGGCGCATAGAAAACCTAGTTGATTCAGTTTCGACGTAACATTTAAACTGAATAACAATAATGTTTTGGTTATTTTTTGGGCTCTCTATGAGCTCACGTACACCAGCCAACCTCCTAAAATTAACAATGCTATCCGTTGTCCAGGAACAGTCTAAGCTGAACCAGCCATTCCCGTAAAATCATGTAATTGATGTGAAGAAAAATGTTCGTCTGCGTAATTGCGTAACTACCTTTTTGGCTGTCGTAACATAACTGAAATCCAATCTGTTCAAGTTCAAGTTTATCTACTCCACTTCAGTTTTGACATTTCGTATTAAGTACTATAATAACATAATTTTCTTATACTTTTAGCTATAAAAGTAGCTTATACTTTTCTAAGAACAAAACATCTGCTGCCGTAAAATTGAACTCTCTTATTATTAAACATCAATATTTATGTATATTATGATAAATTACTCCCGAAAAAACTAAGTGACATGTTTTTATATTTTTTACGTTTTTCTGTTTTTGTTTTTCACTTAATTGTAGAGCTATGTATATGTTTAAAATCTATTTAAATTTAAAACCTAACTACGTAAATTGGTTTTCACCTGCATATAGTTATTGCGAAGTCTTATATACTAAGCTCGTTAGAACATACGAATTTTTCCTTCTATGATAGAAATACAAATTATTATTAGTGATTAATGCATTAACAGCCATAAGCGTTAGTCAACACCTAGGTATAGTGGCCTATATAATTTGTTTACGGTATTCTCAAAAGCCTTGGCGTTATTTAAATTAACTGCAATTGTGGCACTGCGGGCTGATGAGTTGTGGAGTGTCCGCGGCGACAACCAATCTGGAAGTCCTTCAGAATTGTACTTTCAGTCAAGTGTTGTCGGATTTTTTGCAATAAGAAGTATTCGAAGAGTTTACCAACATTTCATAATATCGATATCGGTCTATATGAATTTACTAGCCTCGGATCAGTATCCGGCTTCAGCACAGAAAACACAGTCGCTTTTTTCCACAGTGATGCGTAATATCCTATGTTGATACAGTGGCTGTAGAGAGTGGCAATGTGCGACCAAGCTGGGACATTGTTTTTTTTAAACACAAAATTAGCAACTCCATCTGGTCGAGCAGACTTTTTGCTGATTCGAATTTTTAGCACATTATGTCGGAGGATGCTGCAAATTTATAATTATCGCGCAGTCATCCATTGCTCACTAACCCATCAGCCGTTGCGTCTGTGGTGAAACTGGTTAAAAGCGAAACAGAATTGCTAACAATGTCTTCATAATTTCACTGTGTAGAAGACATGTTACTATTATGGATGCGTTCAAAATGTTCCTCCAATATGTTTAGTTTGCCTATGTTGTCATATATAAGGGTGTTCTGAAGAGCTATAATGTCTGATACTTCGTAATCTTTACGTATATCTGATGGCCTTTTTAAAATGCCAATCTGTGCTACAATGATCGACGTAATTCCAATTCTAATAGTTCGCATTTACCATCAAATTGAATCTAGGTAAATTGTCTAACATTATCACCAGTTGACATTTAAAGTTAAGTTGAAAGAAAAATGAGGATTGTCGATTGATAATTTTTTATATCGAATTGAAGCGATAAGGTTTATATGGCAACTTCTAGACTTTATCCCCTGTTATTCTACTTTCCTCTCAATAAATGAAAAAATATTCTTTTCATTTCATTCTTCTGCTTTCACATTTCAACAACCTTTATTGTAATAGTATTTTTAGGACTTACCGGTATCGTTATTCGTTTGATTACTATATGTATACCTTTTAATTTAATACAAAAATGACAAAAGCAAGAGTAATAAATATGAATCAATTATAAGAAGAGGATATGCATTTTAAGATAATATTGCATGCTAAGTATACAAACCAATGATCTCTTAAATTGTTAGTTAAACATAAACGACGTCTCCTCAATGAGACTGCACTGCATACGAAGACTTTTGCACAAAGAAAAAAGAGAAGACACAGACACGGCGGCTTTTGGATGAAGATTGCAGAAATGTTTAAGGAAAAAAAGTGTTTTGAATTTTAAATTTGTTTAATGCATTTAAAAATATTCACTGAATCCAAAAAACCATTTTATTTAATAACTGAGTTTTCTTTAAGGTTTTGCCACAAAATGTGTATGCGGACATTTTCGGCAATTTGACGCCGCTTGTTGTTTGTTTGGTCTCCCAGCAAAATGAATTTCCCATCATTTTTGTTTTATTCTTATCTGTAGGGAAATTTTCAGGTTTTTGACTAATGTATAACATGTTGAGATACATTCTTTTCTTTTAGACTTATTTGTATCGAATTTTCACCAAATTATTCTTTCTTATAATATTGTCCACCGAATAATGCCAAGAAAACGGATAATATAGAAGCACGATGGTCTTTAAGTTAAGTTAAACGTTTTTTTTCCCATTGTTCACCTGAGAATCCGAAAAAAATGAAATCTTTCAGCCAATATATAGCGAAAGCATGAAAGTGAATTTTAAATATTTTTAAAATTGATAAATTTTCTTTTAAAATTTCCTTTTAAAGATCGCGAAAAATAAAATGGCAACTGATGTTTCCACACTGTTCTTAATTTTTTCTTGTTCTTTTTCCTTACGTTTTTACATTGTTTGCAATTTCAGTAAAAGTAATTAATAAGGAAATTTGTTGGTTCTTCCCGAAGACATTATAGTTTCTCATCATTATAGTTAATCATCTTTTATGATTAGAGAAGGCTCACAATTAAGTTTCAAAAACTATTATTAACATTTAATATTTTCATATACGGAAAATAGATATCGTCGTGTTCTTCTTTTGTACGCTACTTTTTTATTTCTTTTCAATAAAATGTTCAAACGATAGAAATGGCGCAGACATATCGATTAAAGCGCTTTTTTCAATTCGCATAAACCCCCAATAGGTACATTTACAAATTATTTCTCTAATTGTCGTAAATATATTTAATTTTTCTGAAAAGTTTTCGCAAATTCCCAGCACAAGCTTCCACCATCCGTCATCTTTTCTTTCTCTCTGCCATTACAGTCTTCCGTCACCATTCCGAAAATTTTGACATTCGCGCGCGAATTTCACAATCCCTTTATCCGTGCATGGTTGCATTCTTGTTTTACTAACAAAGAGATCAAAAGGGAATGTAAAAAAAACTCATATTACACATCTCCATTTCTATTCATAGGTAAATCCTTAGTTTGACAGCAGAGACACCTTTGCAAGGCCCAATTTTTCGTATGAGAACTCGGGTGCCGCAGGCTCAGAATTCAACTTAGGAATCGACACTGGGATTTGGATTCAAGCAAATTGATACATGATAAAAAATAAAAGTTTGCTGAAAAGTCAGATGTGTACTATGGCGCCGTCTCTTGGAAATTTATTCTAAGCGGCAGAACACAATTTTTGGCTGCAGTTCCTTCCGATTTTCATTTGAATGACATACAAGGCGTAATAGGCATTATAGAGACCGGGCATCAGCTTCCTGTTTTGCTGCGAAGTATGGAAAAACATTCCTGCAGGAAAACCAGTATGCTTGGAAAAAGTTGGAGATATCTTTGCACTCATCACTGATAACAGTAAACAGACTGCATAACTACTAACGTAACTATTACGGTCAAAACAAATTTCGTAATATTTGTGATAATCCCATCTGTTGAGAAATCTAGTTATACCAACTTAGATTTTGATTTGTTACTTGTATTAATCATATCATTTAAATCCTGAAATATTCTTTTAAAAATTGTGTCTTCAGTTTTTTCATTCAGTTATAGAATAAATTTTGTCATTTGTGCTTTTACTTTTTATTATAAAAGGTTGTCTTCATTATGTTATTTTTAACACCATCCCTGCAACAAAATTTATATTTAGAAATTTATTTTGTTGGAGCTGTTGATCTCGTCAAAAATATTTTTTTGAAGGTATAAGTAACATTTCTTAAAATAATTGAACCTATATACTGAAATAGGATACTGGCAAGGCAATAGACTGAGCGGTGTGTTCAATGCTATCCTCTCCTACAAACTAGAAGTAT
This sequence comes from Glossina pallidipes, assembly GCA_000688715.1. Lineage (NCBI taxonomy): Eukaryota > Metazoa > Arthropoda > Insecta > Diptera > Glossinidae > Glossina > Glossina pallidipes. Next base: position 7,304 of record KK499941.1, on the reverse strand, counting down.
TGGGTAGGGCTTGCCTAATTTTTCATGCTATTAACAATAAGTCCATTACGTTCATTACGTTCATGCCTTTATTGTATCACATACTGTTGCTCAAAAACTTTTGTTCGTAGAAATCGATAGAATGCTCATAGAAAAACCCCAAACCGCATTGTTTTTACCTGTTACTTTACACATTAAACGAGGGAGAGTTCGTTTGCGCCTAAATGTACGAAATGTGAGCACCGTTACACCGTTACCTTTTGGCAGACACCTCCTTCATGTGGTAGCAACTAATACAAAACTTATTTTTATGCAAGCACCACGCGACAGGAAACATAACCGGAACGGTCGCAACAAACGGCAAAACAGATTTAGGTAGGAAATGATGACGTATGGAAAGGTTTCATTTATGCACAACGCAACTAAAACCGCCTTACTCTTTTATTGGTTACACAGCCACTAAAATCATTGATATCGTAAATGCTTATACAAAAATTAGAGCAGTCAGAGTTGTATCTATCAATCTGCAAGCGTGATCGCCGTTATATCTATTTTTCCAGGTCGGACTGATGGATAAAGTGTTTATTTACCTATAGTTTCGCTTGATGCTTCAACTACTGGAACGAATTCAATCCCAGTACCGCTCAAAACTACAACAAATTGTTCTTTGCTTCCTTAGCTTACAACCTCCTGAGTATGATTTCCTTTCCACTGGACAATTTGTCCAGTCAGCATCGACATATAGTTCTGTTGGTTTTTCCTTTCTAATGTATAATAGTTTTAGCTTAGTAGTAGTTTGATAGTTTGTGAGGGCATAAATTGCCCGTTCTCTGGGGCTCGGGTAGCTCGGCGGCCCGGGAATTTAGTCACAAGAAATTTATTTTGTTTATTCTTTTTAATTTTCATCGTTTTATTTTCCTGATAATCCACTTCGCTTCAGAATTTATAAGAAAATCTGTATTTACAGTGAGCGAGACGTCTCTCTCAGAAGCCCATGCGCGACTGGCCGAACTGAAACTTACTAACTCTAACTTACTAATTAATCTACCTTAGCCTACTCTTAGTCCTACTCTCAGTCCTACTCTTATCCTACTGTTAGTCCTATATCTTACCCTTAGTCCTTAACTTGTTCTACTCTTAGACTCTAACTTATTCTCTAACTTATGCTAGCACTCTTCCTCCACAAGAGGCGGAGAAACGGTGAGGCCAAAAAGAGGTTCGATGTTGGCTCCTCACAGATCCTCCGTTCTTCGGAAGAAGTGACTGGTGATGCGGGGCTTGCCTGTCGGCGACGGCTTCGGTGTGGTGGGCTGTTCGGTGTCGCAGTTGATGTTGTGTTGCTTTTTATAGCGTTAGCTAGCAGTGCCTGTTGCCTATGCAGCGCAGGGTGCTATTGTTGCTAGATGGGCGCAGTGCCAGCGTGCGTGGCACTCAACTCTTATTAATAGAGTATCATCCGAACCCTCTTGTATCATCGGCCTCCCGACATCAGAGTGTCGGATCGTTGGCCGAAGATCCCATCAGCTCTCAGGTGCTCTGGTTTCCCGACATTGGGATACCAGACTGTTGGTCAGGGAGGTACGGATTGTGTGTCAACGTTGGCCACTATGGGCTCGTAATTGGTGGACTTACCCTTGGTTGTGCGTGAAGATTTATAATCGACATTACCTCTCTGACATCATTCGCCAGGTTGTCCCATTCGTGGATTTAGATGACTGTTGTTGGTATTGTTGTTGCATAGCGATGCTACGTAGAATTGTTGGTAGTAATAACCATGATTTCTCGCGGATTGTCATTGTTGTTCTAAATTTTATCGTTGTTTGTTGTTGCGATAGATGTTGCTGTTGTCGACGTAGTAGCGGCTTCCTTAAACCATTGACGGCGGCGATTGCGATGTCACCGTAGTGGTTGATGTCAGAGCTGCGGTTGTGATTGTTGTTGTGTTGAATTTTAGGCTGGGTTTCTTGCGGCAGTGGCATCTGCGACCGTTTCGCGCTAACACCGATAGCCACCTGTTGCCGTTGATGTTTATATAGGTGAGGGGTTGCCATGATATTGGTGCTTTGATCCCATAAGTGATGATGCGATTTTGCTGTATCATGTGTGAGGACCTAAAGTAGTCCCTCGTTTCGGCCTCACGGTTTCTCCGTCTCTGGTGGGGGAGAGAGAGTGCTAGTTTAAGATAGTGAATAAGATAGAGAGTAAGATAGAATAGGAATAGATTGAGAAGACGGATAGAATAGGAGTAGGATAGGAATAGATTAACACTAGGAATAGGATAGGAATAGATTAGGACTAGGAATAGAATAATAATGGGTTGAGAATAGGTTAAGAATAGAGTAGGAAAAATAAGTTTAAGTAGTCTAGTTTCAGACTCAGAGGAGTTTAGTCGTGTTTAGGGAGTTTACGCTTTCGGACGACTCGCACTCTTGTGAAATGCTTAAAGAAAGAAAAGAATAAAAATAACGTCCCACAAATAAAAATAATAAAGTGAAGAATCAAGTCTCTGCAAAATATAAATTTCTTGTGATTTTCCTCCGGGGGCCGCTGAGCTTCTTCCGCCTCAGGGGATGGGCCATAATGGTCCTTACACTTGGTATTTATAAAAATAGCCGTTGTTGTGGTAATAGTTGATGTTAACGCTAACGATGTTGAGATTAGGATAGTTGTCGTCGTTGATGTTGTTTATGGAAACGTTGGTAATGTTCTTGTGATGACAGATGATGCGCCTTCTGGGGTGGCTTGTTGGGGAAGAAGGCTTCGTCGGAGCGGGTGATTAGTGCCTCCGCGTGCGGCGGGAGCCGTCCCGTTTAGCTGCCCATTCCCCTCGATGGCTGACGGTGATGACGTACAGCACAGTCTGTCGGTCCGGTGCTCCTGTGCGTTGGAGTTCTCCGAAAATCCGGGTGGTCAGTCCGGCCGCATTGAGTGGGGCTACCGCCGGCAGATCCGTGACTCAGTAGGCGGGTGGCGACTGGACCCGGTCGGCCTTTGAGAAAAAGTGAAAGTCCGGTTGTGTCGTGGTAGGGTTACTGCTTAGATGGGTCGCTCATGGAAGTGCACGCGGTACCTCGGTGCCTCGGGTGCAGCGGGGGCCGCGCTTGGAGGGTGAAACCCAGGGTAGATCAATAACCCTCCATTCTCGGCGATGGTTTAGAGTAAGCCGATACCGTCGCCTCCCGTTGAAGACGATTTCCTCGAGGCGGCGCGACCGTCAGCGGAATTCCCCCTGCATGTCTTCTTGCAGCTGTGTGGCGGCATGCTGCACCAACCGCGGCATGATGCTCAACAATTGTGAGACCGGTTGGCCTCTTTCGGCTCGTGCCCGCTTGCGTGGTGCTGTTTGGCTGACGTTGGGGTGAGACGTGGCGCCCACTTCTGATCGCTCGGGTACAGTGGTGGAGGCGTGGTTCCTGGCGTCGCTATCCTCCACGGTTCCTCGGCGGCATTCCTGGATGCTTGGCTCGCTGAGCGACATAACCACTAGTGCTCGAACTAGCGTCGCTTGTCCGTCAGAGTTATTGATTTCGGTGGTACCGGGCGTCTCGCGTCCCTCCGCGGATGCAGCCGATGCTGAGCCGTTCGTAATGAGTGTTGAGTCTCGGGGCTTCCACTAGGTCGCGGAGAACCCCGACGGGGCTTTGTCGTCGGCGTTCATCTCGTGAACCGGTGGGGAAGATTCGGTGTATTTCACGTCTGGTAGTTGCATATGGAGAGCAGTGATGTGAGTGTTAGTAATAAAAGAGGAATACACGATTGGGTACTTTTCCTAGGGCGCTCTGATTATTCGTTTATTGTTTCCGTTTATTTTTTCTTCTTTTCTTTTTTTGCCTTTGTTGTTGACTATCTTTTGCTCTTTTCTGCTCAAAAGTAATTTCCTTTTTTTTTCTTTCTGCTTTTTTCTGCTTATTTTCTTCTTTTCTTTTTGTTTATTTTTCTCTTTTTGCTCCTTTTTTTTTTTTTTTGTTTTGCCCTTACAAATTTCAAAAGATTAGTAATCTATTGTGTTGACGATTGCGGCCCTTTTCCATAGTGCTGGGGCAGCTCAGCGGCCCAGGGAAGGAAAACACATGAAATTTCTATTTTTACAGGGACTCGCTGCTTCTCTTTATTATTGAAAGTTATTACCGTTATGTTTAGCGAATTGCTAACAATATAATGTCGATATCTGAACGTTGATATTTTATGTCGTTAACGTTAAATAATAACACCTTGCTTAACGACTGCACAGCGTAGACTTTCTGACGTCTTGAGCTAGGCTGCCCGACGTCTCAAGCGAGACTACTCGACCTCTCAGCTCGAAAGCCCAACTTCAACTAACTTCTCCTCTAAGATTAACCCTATTGCTATCTTAGTCTATCCCTACTGCTGTCTTAATCTATTTTATTCTATTCCTATTTTCTAGCTTACTCTGTTCTTAACCTATGTTATTTCTATCTTAGTCTATCCATACCGCTATCTTAGTCTATCCCTATTGGTATCTTAATCTATTCCTATTTTATTTTAATCTAGCACTCCCTTCCCCTCACCAGAGACGGAGAATCCGTGAGTTCAAAACGAGGGACGACTTTAGGTCCTTACACTATATATTTTCTCTTATGGCAATTTGTATTTGTTGTTTTTGTTCTGTATGCGAACCACAAGAATTTATAAAAAATAATATTGTACCAATTTGACATTTTCAAGGCTCAAG
>KK499940.1:516849-575957 GCA_000688715.1 Glossina pallidipes | reverse complement strand
TAGATTAATTTTTCTTAACGGTGGCTTTTAGGGAAGTAAAAGGTGAAAGAGTGTAATAAATAAAAGTATTAGGCGCTAAAGACTTTATTAATGTGGGGTATGCGACATTCGGTTCCAGCCGAATGTAACTTTCTTACTTGCTTATACTTGTATCAATTTTAATAGTCAATTTGAAATTTATTGTATTGAAATTTATTAATTGTCTGTAATTTTTTCGAATTTTTAGATCTTTTCGTAACATACGTATACTAACTGGCGGCACTATATGCAGGGGATGAACAAAGTAATGTGAACATTATGGAATACAGTACATCACCGAACGAATTACTGTGACTGTGCTTATTGTGTTATTAACGTATTGCTACCAATTGGTGCCACATTCGTGGATAATACCATCCATACACACAGACAAAAAGATTCGGTTTTGGGTCGAGCAACAAAGAAATATCATTAAACATCTTTCTTGGCCATGGAATCGTTATGGCGAGTTTTACAGCAGAGAGTGACGAACGGATTTCCATCTTCATCATTGCGGCTATTAGCGGATGTTGTGGTAGAACAATTCCATTGGAACCTATTCACAGACTCCCAAAATCTGTTCTGTGAAGAGCTGTAGCTGTTTTCCAAACATATGGTGATCCAAACGTCTTATAAATGCATAAGTAGTGTGCATATGTCAGATGCTTATATTATTTTGTGCATCGCCAATAATGAATAACTGAATCGATTTAGTTAAATCAATTTATCCAGGAGATGTTAGTTCAAAGTGAGAGATATTAGTACAAGTGAGAGATATTAGGACATACGTGGACGTGCTAGACAGGTCTAGGTTTAATAGCCGTTTTATAACCCGTATAGATAAGTTAAGTGGTAGCCGCATGCGTTTTGCCATAAGAAACTTGACTGTAATGGTTAAATGAAACAATGAATGGTAAATTATCACAAAAGAAAGAAAACTATGCATGGCTAGCTTACGTTTTCTTACTGAAAGGTGTACGACGAGCTGGCTCGTAACCGAATAAATTCTAGTTTACGAAGTTTTCGATTCATAATTTTGTAGTACAAACTTTATTACCGGAGTTACTGGCCGTTCCCACAATTGTAAGTCATCAGATCCAAATGGATACCAGAATACTTGTGTGCAGCTGTGAACTCACTAATCATTAAAGTGAGTCGATAATCTAAAGCTGTCGACAACAAGGTTTGCAAATTACGTGCACTTGCTTTTAACTATTACTAGGATCCGATTGCAATTCCTTCCTTACCCAAAGCACATCTCTGTGAGTTATGTATATTTGCAAAATTTAATACAATCGTTGTGGCGGGGAACACTTTGCAAAGTATCAAGTCCAAATACGTTTGGTGTAGGGCCTTTTTCGATAAAAGGTGTCCCCATTATATCTTCCAACGAGAGGTTGTGAACCAGTAATATGTATATAAATATTTCTGATTTGAAAACATCTGCTTTCGAAAGCATCAGCAATCGACTGCAATAGATACAAAGATGAAAATTTCGACATGTATTTTACGGCTGATTCCAGCTATGGATAGCCAGCATAATGGAATTTCTATTTTTATCGTATCTTTTAGACTTTTTTCTAAGATAGCGCTAGTGGTAGATATAAGTGATGAATGTAAATCTAATAAAAGATTCGATCATTGTCGTATGTAATTTTCTTTCTTGTTTATCTTTTAATGACCGGTTGTACTTTGCAAATATATAAATGAAACATTCCTTGAATTTTTATTTTGTAAGAGAAGCGTTAAAATTTACTCAACAGCCAATTAAGAACGATTCTCCTAATTACAGCATAACTAACTCCTGCTGTGAGAACTCATATTGAGCATCATAATAAATAAAAAAGACAGTATATCTTGTTAAACATATTTATGCAAGTACGTATGTATGTATATATAATAGGTATTTATGTGTATGTGTGTCTTCATGAGACTTTAACAAGTATAAGAACGAAACTATAACAAATTATTCCGCATTTGATGTTCCCATGAGTTGAAATATTAATAAAGCGAACAAGAAAACGTTACGAAAAGAATTACGCTCTGTGCAGTGCATTGCTATTAAAAACTCATTTATCATCCAATTGATGGTTTAGATAAATGTTTATAAACCAAATTAAGACGACGTTAAAGCGATTATAAAGTCGTTTACGCGTGGGTGGGATTCTGTTAATTGTCGCAAAGAAATGTGCAGCCAAAGATACAGGGAAACGATAATACTGCAAGATGTATATAATTTGAAAAGAAAATATCTGATAACGAGTAATTGTTAAAGATATTTATGTAAAGAATAATGTAAAGTTGTTTTTGTTAAGGATTGCTGATCTGTCTCAAGGCAGATATACTTTTCAGGCAAATTAAAAATCGATTTAAATTAAAACCATTTACTCATCTATTCTGCATACTGAATGCCACTGATGACAGTCATGTATATACAGATATTTTGAATATTTCTTAGAAATCTCTAGGTTTTAAGTTATTGTAGATTTCTTGGTAAGTAAAAGCGGAAAAATTTTAACTTTTTGGATTTTGAGCGCTGCAAGAATAGGTGAACTAAGAGATCGATTTCGTAGCAAACAAAAACACTTCCAGATGAGCGGATATGCAATTCCACTTGAAGGCTTTCAGTAATCGACCTAGGGAGCAAACACTCGAACAGATGGGAATTAACACAAAGACAAAAGAAGACAATTTCCGTATTTTAACTAAGCCGTCAAATGCGATTACAAAAATCATCGCTTACACAGTACTTCGCGCTTACAAAGCACAGAGAGAGAGAGAGAGAGAGCGAGAGCGAGAGCGAAAGCGGAAGAGTGAGAGAGAGAGAGAGGGAGTACCTTCTTATGAAAGCACAAAAGTAAAGTAATTGTCTCACGCATATAGTTGAGACTATGTTTTCAAGAAGATACGGTAAAAAATTCGTTTGTCTGCCAGGTTGTTTAACTTTTAAAATCTGCGAAATATTCAATTGTTGACACATAAATTTTATATATAGATTCTATTCTATCGTCGTTGATTTTTTGATTCAAATGAAAACGTGAAAATAATCCGTCAGGAGACCAGCTGGTAGATTTTAACCCTGCACGGTGAGCCCTTAAGACTTATGTATGACTATTTCACATGGAAAATCCAAAACCCACTTTACTTTACTTTAAATTAACAATTACTTCACTTTAAATTAACAATTAACGCTAATAGAAAAAAAATTTTTGTAAATTTATAGCTCACCATGACGTAAAATTAAGCCATTTCGTTTTTCTAACGAATCTTACAGTCAGAAAGGAAGCAGGTATCTTGGGCGGAAGTGGCTCAATCGTCCTAAAATTGAAAACAGAGATGTGTGCGTACCATTTCAAAACTGTGACCGCAGTGACACGTTTGATAATTTCGTTACGAGCCGTGTTTTTGCAGAACCGTGTTGCCTGTATCTTCTTCTTATTTAATAGAAACATTGAAAGTTCTTGCACGTAGATTGAAAGTGGGCCATATCGGTCGCGGTATAATCCAGCTTTAGGCTAAGGACAGCTAACGACAGCTCTGCTTTGCAATTTTTTCGTTCGTTAATACGTATAACTTCTATAGAAAGAGAGAGACATGTGATAAAAATCCCACGTATACTCTGCAAAAATGGAAATAATCGGCCACGCCCACTGAGAGTTATAGAGTATGGAAATTTAGTTTCTTTTTGTTGTGCTCTTCCACTTTTTAGGATAGTATCTTTTATAAACGAACATAATTTTCTTACATATTTTCTTTTTGGAAATTTTTTCATTTTTACACGATTCGAAAGAAAGTGTATTATATGTAAGTGTTATGTTTTATGTATATATGTAGCTTAGTTGGATAAATAAATATTAATATTAATAAATATTATATAATATTAATTATAAATAATTTCCTCTCCAGGATACGTGGCTACTTTTTGACTGTAAGCCTGCCAGGTTCATCGTGACATGATTTGTTTTAGAAACAGGTGGTCCGATAAGCGTTTGAAAAAAAAATGACGCTTCTTGCAAACAAATATAAGAGAAAAATATGTTTGAAAGAGAATTGTTTGTGTTGGCTGAATTTTTGTGTGCTGACTGCGATTGAAATACGAACGAAAAATCGCGTATTGGTCCCAGGATCTTTGAATCTGTATATACATAATGCTTGATGGATGGAATGTCTGACTTACGACGAACATCTGAATGATTAGGCGAATACTTAACAATCGCGTCCACCAGGTCTGCGTTCAATACCAAGGCACTGTTTAGAGGTTCGAATTTCGCTGCGGTAGAGTTTACTTTACCCTATTTTGGTCATAGTTACGGCGAGTGCTCAATCGGTAAAGAGATGACGCTTATCGATTGATCGCACACTTTTAGCCATTCATTAGCTTAGATTGAGACACTTTCTGTATCCCTTTCTCTCTTTCCTCACTTCTTCCCGGCCGTCGTCTTATTGCAGGAGGCATCTCCTATATACTTGATGAACAAAAAAAAAAAATAAAACATATTTTTCACTTCTCCATCTTCTTCTTCTCCATTTTCAGCTAAGCTAGATTGGGACGAAGACAAGTAACTTTGCCTTCTGACTTTATCGACTTGAGAGATGGATTTATTGTTTCTTTAAGTACATTAGTTCTGAATTGTTGCGAGTTGCGTGAAAATGGAGGCAAAATTTATTTGCGGAAATTAAAATTAGACAAGTTTACACCAGATTTTTAGCCGAACATCAACAAATTGGAATATATTTCGTTTAGATAATCAACGAGGCTTAGTGTTTAAATATTTGTGAAATGCTTACCAACAAAATTTATTTTAAAATTAAGAAAAATGAAAACTAACACTTGAGAATCTAGCAACACACCAACAAAAGTGCACATAGATAACGAATTGGATTGAGATATGGAATTAGTTGGTTCCTGAATGTGCAAAAACCTTGAAAAAGAAATGAAAAGTTTACAAATTAAAATTGTAGTGAAAACTACATTAGTGACAAGTCTTAATCGTGTATATACTTCTTGTTGGAAATTGTTGTTGGACCTGTACATACATTTGCTACGCATTCCTCTGATCTTCACTTAGAAGTGAGGTAAAAAAAAAAAATTGATTAAGGTGTTGAGTGTTGTACGAATGGAGAAACCCAACGAAGTGTTAAAGAGGAATGAATATATCTCAGTGTAACTATTTCTTAGTGTATGCCATTCCTTCATTTACTCATTGTGTGCATATAAGTACAAGTGCTCGAAAGGATAGCAAGCAAATTTGGTAAGCAAAGGAGATAACTATTTACAAAAAGTTTTAGAAACAAAAGTTTTATCCAAAAAACTTTCTCTTCATCTAAAATGTAACTGAGTGAATGAATGACTGGAGTGCGTCTATCGATGTTTGTGTGTGTGTGTATGCGATGTATGTTCCTTGATTTTGTGTGCGTGTGAAAAGTGTTGAAAAGGTAACTTGATTTGCAATCCAATAACGATATGATTTTGTAATTTTCTATATATTGAGGTTCTTGAAATTCTTTCTTTGTATGGGAGGTTCTTGCGGTCTTTTCGGGATGAAATGTACGTACGTCTAATTGGGGGAATGAATGAATGAATGAATGAATGAAGGACGGGTTATGGCTCGTTGCTGCTTACGTACATACACATTCGTGTATTCACGTTTGAGTGTTTGATTTACAAATCGAAAGTATTATGAAAATATTTTGATAAATTAGAAAAGTTTTAAGTGAATTTAAAATATTTTCCTTCCCCAAAGGATTTATAAAATGTGTACTATTGCTTAAGAAAGGTTTGCTGTTTTTTTTTTTTTTTGCTTTGTTTTTTTTCCAAATTATCATTTGTTATTATTTTTTTTGAAAATTTTGTTGAAATGTCTGTTATCTTAAAACTTTCAATTAGTCGACAACTTTTAGTGCACAACTTTTGGATTCCTATGGTCTCCACCCAAGACCAGTTTTGTTAAGTACTTTATATCGGAGTCTGTTAGATTACAGGCACATGGGTTAACCATAAGTTGTGTAAATAAGTTTTCAGCCATTTTTCAATAGAATTGAACGATTAGATCATTAAAGATCCTAGATATTGTCTTATTCAAATTCCTATCCTATTTTCGGGCAGCTTATGGAAAGCACTCTGCTTTCGTTAGAAAAATGAAATGGGGCTTTGGGCGGATCGTTATTCATAAAGCAATAGAAACGAGTGCTTATCAGGGGGTCTTGTGAATACAGGGAATGATAGCCTCTCTGCGTACAATGATTAGCTGACGTAGTGGCTGACATTCCTTAACAGTAATTTCTTTAGAGTGAAACAACTCTTCAACACAATACCATCAAGCAATCTCACTGAAGATCTAACGCTATAAACATTCTGCTGGTGGCTCGTTTGGCCTGGTATACGTTCCTAATATATTGCACATGGCTGCGTAAATCCACTCTTAACGAAAAGGATTTCATCTTCCTTTTCCCCATGCTCATGTTGCGAACGAACAACTGAACAATGGTGACTTCGAAGACCGAGACAAAGAAATAACTCATCCTTAGAAATATTAAAACTTTACTGACAACGAGAGATATATATATAACAAAAGGGGGGGATATGGATGGAAATCTTTCTACATTAATTGAAAACTTGATTACAAATTTATGCTTTTCCGACAGCTGTTTATTGTCAATTCAGTGAGAGATGCAGAATCTTTTAAGCTGACTTTGCTGTACCCGTATGCTTTAGTAGCATTTAACTACATATAACTATGTGCACTTCGGGCAGTGTAATATTTCTTGCAAAATCAATTACGTGCCATCTAATCTTGCGATGAATTAAGCTATTGTTATAATGAGTGAACGGAGAAGGAAAGAACTGCAATATCAATAGTTAGTAACTACTATGGGGCGGGAAATGTTTGCAACTCCATTATCTCTTTCTTTTTCGAAAAATCTCTGCTTACTGTTCGCTTCCTTCTTGTCAATTTCTATGATTGCAGTATTTTTCAAACATCTGAAGCCGTGTTCTAAGCAACATCACAAAAGCATCACAAGCCTTACTTTGCGTGTCCTTTAAGGGGACTCGACACCCTATCAGCGCTGTTTTATAATAAAATAAATATCGCGGCTTTTTTTTATGATTATTCCTTGAAAATACCAAAATTTACCTCGCGATTCTTTCACAATTCTTTTGCTTCCCCGGTACTACCTCAATTCATTCTTACAGTTTTAGAAAGTAGACCTTCGTTTTCCTTTTTTGTTCTTCGTTTGGTAATTGAATTTACAGAAAATTTATTGCAATTGAGGTTTAACCGCATAAACAATAATAGCAGTTCTCTATGACATTTTTTCTTGCAATTAACTCAACGTATGGGACAACATGGAAGCCATATTAAATGCGAACACTGCCCCCTTTAAACTTCCTTTTGTCGCACAAAAAGAGAAGGGTTTTTTATATAAGATACGTGGAATCCGAGAACATGTTTGAACTCAATTCATCTCCGTTGGTTAAACTGGCCATAATGTCCCTTGAGTATTTCTGGTGGACACTGGTGCTATTACCTGTGCCCCAGAGTAATTTAATTACTTTTAAAGTACCACAAAGTGCATTAGTATGCATTAAACTGATCACTTAAGACCATGTTGTCTACCAAGCGCAGTTGCATAAATATTCAGTTGTCTATGCGCAATGTTTTAGTTATTGTATGCGTGTGTGTGGTTACAACTAAAAAATTAAAATTCTTTTATGGAACGAAGGCAAACATGTAAATACACTCTCTATGCGATAACTTTCATTATTCTTCTTATTTGTACGAATGTGTGCCGTAATCGGGTTTGTCTTGACTATATTGCCGTTCTTCTCCGCCCACAAGTTCTTAATGCAACATTATATGTGTTTACGAAGATAACGCATGACAAGAGTGTTTTTTATATCCATTAATTTTTCCTAAATAAAATTTTTTTTTTATTTATTTATTTTATTTTTTATGCATTTTGTTGCAAAAATTTTTTCACTTAATATTTTTATCTTTACTTCTTTCAACTTTCATTCATAGACATTTCCATTTATAACTTTGCTGCTTCTTATTTGTTGTGACATACTTGTAAATAGATATGTGCGTAGATAATATTGTAAAAACAAAAAAAAACGAAAGATGAAAAAGGGAAAAAACAGTGAAAAATATTGATTTATTGCCTGTATTCTCAGGAAAGTTTTCTATTAAAATTAACAGTCGTCTTGAATGTCTGTGACATTCTCACTAAAGTGAAGTTCGAGCTTGAATGCGAAAAAGTTTATATGTACGTAGGAACGAATGCGGGAACGGATGGGATGGATGGAGGGAGCCATACAGAGCAGCAACGAGACAAAGAAGAATCGTAAAATGAATATTGCAGTAAATTTATCGAATTATTTTTGTGCGAAGAAACTTTCAGACAAAAAAAAAAAAGAAAAAAATAAACGAGAAAAAGAAATACAAAAACGAATGAAGCCTTACAGTGGGTTTAAATCGAAAATTTTATATACTTACTTATACTTACTTGCTACTATCATGTACTGAGAGTGAGGCGGATGCATTTGCGGTCAATTTGGGGATTTCTCAATAAAAGTACATTCGTTTGGAAAATCAAAAAAAAAAAAATTAAACAAAACGTTCACATGCACTGTTCTGTTATCGTCAAATGACTCATGACAATCGTTTGGCCAATGTGTGAGATGACTGACTAATCAAAATGAAAGTGATGTGAAAGTTTAAACAGGTCGCAAAGGAATTCCGTAAATCGCTTCTTATCTATCCATTTACGGCTTATTCAGTATTCTCTCAGTCTACGGCTTCCGTGCGTCTGACGAAAAATTATTAAGCCAAGAATTGCCTCCGGAAAGGAGTATCCTCGTTTAAATTTACATATAAGTGATTGATCCCGGCGAATACTACGAGGACCAAAGTTACTACTTCGTTTTGGTCCCACATTTAGTTATACAGTTTTATATGAATATTTATATAAGAAAATTTATATAAGGCAATCTGCAAGAAGTGGAAATAAGCGGACCACATTTGTCTGGCTGCGAATGTATTTATGGTTGATCGCCAGCAAAGATTAGAATGACAGAAAGTAGAGAAGTGATGTTTAACTTTTCCCGCCTCTTCGGTTGCAGTTTTCATTTAATGTACGAAACTATATATGCATATATATACATATATTAAACAAATGTGAGCGATAGGAGAATAGAAAGCGATATCTCGATCCGAAATTTCTCCATCAACTGTAAACAATTAAAAATTGTCCATAAAATTGTTTTCCAAACTATAATCTACCGCAGTATCCTGTAAATCCTAACGACTCTTCTCGCGTTAGAAGGAGATTTAGTTTCATTTGTTTATTTCGAAAAACAAGCTGTTGCACGCTTTTTAGCGGACTATGGTTTTCAATTAATTTGCATATCATTACGCTTTGTTTGTTTGGATATCATTACGCTTTTTCATCTGACGACTTCATTTCGAGTAAAAAATTTTCAATGTACGCGCTATGTTTAAGTGTAAAGAAAAGAATAAGAATAAGAAGAAGGCACTTTCCACGTACACAATATAACAAATTCGATATGGAGTTTTAGGTGTTGTTAGTCTCTAAAGGTTTTGCTTGCAACTGGAAAATTTCAACTGCGGTCAGACGGCCACAATTATAGGTAGAAGGGAGTCGTCTGGCTTTCCCGCGCATGAGCTTGCCACTATATGTTTCGCATATGAGAAATTTCGATACAATTGATGGTAGTATTCAATACTGCTTTAAATTAGGCGATACTACATAAGGATTCGGGATTTTACTGGCACCGCTGAACTATATGATTTATCCGGCAATTAGTCTCTTACGAAAGATTATTAGCCAGACAGTCAGCGCCCAAAGGACGACTTCATGTCGAGATAAACACACCCACTTGCTTCAAACGTGTCACGCTGGTTTGATACTAAGCCTGACATGATCAAAGATGTTTTCACAAAGAAAACGCTTATTAATTTTTGGTAAACAAAAAAAAAATTTGATCCTCTGGCCACGCATGTGTCATTCAATTTGTATTGGCGCGCTTTAAGTGTTATCTTTCGCTTGAATTTGTGCTATGGCGTACCAAATAAATGTTGAAAAATTTATTCTCGTTTTCCAAACAATTTCATAAGTTTGTTAACCCCATGTATATAATGCTTTATCATTCAATTTTATCCTTTCTGCAATCCTTGTGTTTTGACTTTTCTTTTTTTTTGTGCGTAAAAACTCAGAAATATTACGTATGTTATAAACAACAACACAATGACATGTCGAAAACCACCTACACTTTTATACAAAGGCAAGTGATATAGTATTCTATCAAACATATATATAAGTTTTAAGTACATCATGTTACACAGTTCTCTCTGATGGTAAACTGTAGTAAAGGAAAAATGTTGACGAACTAAAGATGAAAAGAAAAAAAAAAGAAAAAAAAACATGCAAAAAACTATACAGCAGACAATTCGTCATACTTTATTTTGCTCTTATTTATCTTCCTCCTCTTCTTCTTCATCTTTTGCTTCTTCTGCTTCGGCTACGGCTTTCAAGTTTCTTTTCAACAACTAACTACATACGATTTTTATATTTATTCGTTTGTTTGGATTCTGCTATTACAGTTTATATGCTCGTTTTATGCCATTTTGCATTTCTATTAGAAACTCTTGTTGGGGTTCCCCCCCAAGAAGCAAAAAAATTGCATGCAATTATGTACATAAGTACATATATATATATGTATATAAATATATTATTTATGCACACATTCACGTATATATATATATATATATATATATATATATATATATATATATATAAATAAAGCCATAATGTTGTTATTGCTCATGTTAAGGTTGCCATTGTTGTTATCTTTTTTGTTGGATACTGTGTTGGTGGTTAGGTGAACAAGTATAAATATTACGTCAATGTTTCCGTAGTAACATATATATATATATATATATTTATAATTTTAAATAAAGAAATGAAAAAAAAAGGTTAAGTTATAAACAAAACATCAAACTCTTGACATTTGTAAATACACACTGTGTTCGTAGCAGTTGAAAAGGTGACAAGAGACACATTATCTACAGTTTGATTCGAATTTTTTAATACCCGTCAGCAGTTTAGATTTGGATTTAAGCCAAAAGAACCTTTAATATAAATTTTAACTTTAACTTATGCACATACAAATACGAGATTTAATCCAACATGAAAGTTATATATATAGTGCTGTATGATATGTCCCCCTGTTCAAATGCGACAACAATTGTAAACAATTGCTTCTGCAATTTAAAGGGTACAATAAAACACTTCTTCGCAGAAATTAAGGCATACATAATTACCACATCTTATTATGAGTATGCTAGATTTGGGTGGGCATCAGTGACCTTAGGGTAAGCACAGTGAATAGCCGAAGCGATGTAATCACACAATATGTTCACTATGTCGTTAGAGCTACTGTAACGAATTTAAAACTGGGCATATAGGTTTTTTTTATCATTATATGTATCCTGCGATAGGCACGGTATAGCAATAAAAATCTTTTGCGCGAGTACACAGGATCTGCAGGGAAATGGAAAAAATCGACCACGGAGGCTCAACAGTGTAGTGTGTCGAGATTGATTTTTTTTTTTATTTTTTTTCGAAACATAGGCTATAAAAAATTCGGTTAGAGGCGATTACAACTTTATTACTTGCTTCTTGTTGTCTGAACTGATTTAATTGAAACTTGAATATGACACAGACGATGGTAATAATTAAATAACGAACGGAAAGTTAGTTAGCTTCTCTAGGCAATTGTGAACAACTCGAAAGACAGACAGCCATAAATAAGTAGAAACAACTTGCTTCACTAACAAATGAAAAGAAATATAAACTCTCCTTGTAGTATTTCAGATATTTCATGCAGAAATAACGTATGCAACGTGTAGGATATAAAACATCGCATAAACATAATGAAGTAAATTATTATCTGCTTTCTATTTTAATATCATTATCAAAAACAAAAAAAAATTAACTAAAAAGTAAAAGAAACGTTGATAGTGTAGGCGAGAAGATTAATAGCAAGCAAATAAAAAATGAATAAATAAAAATAGAAATAAAAATATTTCCACGATTCAACGATGCCTGCATATCCTCAAAAAGTTTTGCATTGTTTTTTAACCACAAAAAAAAAAACAAAAAAAAAAAAAATACCAAGAGAAACGGAATATTTATTAAAAAAACTTTGCTTACTCGTATAATTTATCTAATATGCGTCTCACTTTATTATCATAATTTCTTTTTGCCACTCATTGACATTTTTAGAGAAGTTCTAGGAAAATCTAAATAAGTGTTTACTGTAAATTTACATAATACATAATACTGTTATCCACTTGTTTGCCTGTAATAATATTTTGAAATAAATTTGAAGGTTACCGGATATAAAAAAACCCTACTATTTCTCATTATAAAATTGTTATAAATTATTTATGTTTTTATTATTTGTATAAATAAACAAAAATGTTTTCATGATTTTTCGCTTACAAGGGATAAGAAGGGTTCGAAATTAAATGGGAAAAAAAGAAGAGATTTAAACAAGTCTTGAAAAGATGGTATTGTAATGGTGATATAATAATGAAGACTTTCTTCGTCTAGAATTATGATTTACATTTAGAATTTTGCTTAACTAAAATGCTGTCCTTTATAAAAAGTAAAAAGCCGCTATGACCGGCCACTGGACCATAAGAGCAAGCTACGCTAAACCTCAATCAACTATTGTAAAGTATAAATTTCACAGTGATATTGTTTGTATTTACGATAAGCAGCATGTTAAGCACCTATGCATACGTTGAAGATGTACTCAGGAGTTTTGATAATAAGATGCGTGACTGAGAGGTGACATATACTGGTGAACGGTAAAACGCTTTAAGTAAATAAATTTTATATTCTTTTTATGCGCTTTTGTGCGATTTGAAACAAACTTTTGACTTTACAAACTTTAAATATCTGGGTTTGGGCTCAATGTCATCTTTAATCAATGTTCTTTTGTTGTGCGACGTATTTGTTATGCAAAAACATGTTTACCTGTATATGTTAGGTGTACAAATAAATTTGATAAATAGAAATGGTTTGTTTCATAAGATGTTCATAGAAAATGTTCATTTTTCACGAAATTTTCGGTGGATATAGGCCAGATGCAACTGCTTATCCCTTTCAAGTTTGAGTTGTTTACAAGCTGTCGTTCAGTGAGTATTAACGTGCGAAGAAAGGGATGTCCTTTACAGCGATGCATTTTATTCTACTTTAGACCAGAAGAAATTACGGTTGAAGCTACGAAAACGGTGAAGTTGGGTTAGAGTCAAGATGCAGTAAGCTATGGTTTGCCAAAAAACAACTTAGCAAGAGATGTACAGCTTGCGCTAGGAACATCTTCGGATTGCGGCGTATTGGGTAGATCTGACACTTTCTCTGTACCACTTGTTTAGATCGATGCAGTTATGTCTGGCAGAATGTAGATTGGCGCAAAGTTGAGTTGCGCGAAAGTCGATCGATGATTATTTCGCCTCGAAACCACGAAGTTTTTATCGCGAGGGCTACCCGATAAGAGACAAAACACAATAGATAACGGTGGTAAGTATTTCAATTGTTAGGCTTTGTTACTAGTGTTACAAAAGTCTCTCAGAATTTATTTGCACACTCAATATATTAAACTTCAAAATGATATATGGTTTTGAAGTTTTATGTCATTTTGAGCAGCAGCCAAATGGCACATTCGTCATAGAGATATATTAAATTTGCCAAATGATATTGAATGCATCCCGTAGATCCCACAGAGGTATGTCTTCTTCAAGGTGATTAGCGTTTTTAGCCAAGCCAAGTTATTTGTAAATGTGTTATAAATACTATATGAACTATAGGATATACAATTTATATTAAGTGAGTGGATTTTCCTTATCGCTTGCAATCCAATATATCGGACACGAGCAAAAAATGTTTACTGAACATTTCATCCAAACGATCTTTTTGTTTTCTTGAGATATTAGATAGCGATATGTGAAAATTGCCAGATAAAATTGGTATTCATTCAAAATCTTCGCTCCTTGAAAAAAAAAAAAAATGCAAAGGCAGACAGTGTGGCGTGGTTCTCATTACAATGATGTGATAGAGTAGACTGACCTGTACCTCTGCCGACGAGTGTTAATTTGCCTTCATTCGCTAATTGTAGTGGCAACAAAAACCAACGAAATCCTCGAATGTGAGCACGGTATCGTGTAACAGAAAGTAATATTTATTTAAAAAAAAAAAAAATGATTATTGTAAGTAAATTTTAAAATTTTATGTTCAACTTTTTTCACGGTTCTACAAGTAAAAAAAAAGGTAAAATTTTGTTTTTCATCTCCTTTTAAATATAACTTGTTTTTTTATTAGCAAATGAAACTTGAGCTCTTGAATCTCGGTCAGTGAACATGTTTGGTTTTGATGCATACAAAAAAATTATATTATGAAGGTTTTATGCAATATTCTACAATAATAGTAATAATCATAAAAAAAACAAGGTACCCAACTTAAAATGAGGTTTTTATGCCGTTTAAAAAAAAAATTGAAATGAAATATTAAAAAAAAAGAGGAAGAAGACGAAGAAGGAGCAAACGAACTTTGGCGTTAGGAACAAATTGATGCTTCTTTTTCTTATTTAACTTTTGCTTGAAGCGTAAAATAGATTGCAAGGTTAATTAACTGAAATTATTATAACACTAAATTGACAAAGGCATCCTAAATTTCCTATTTAATATGCAACATTTCCATGTTTCCGATTATAAGCATTCCATCCTGCTCATCCATTATATTTTGCTGGATTTTTAAATGTTGCTAGAATGGCGGCTGAAGGTTATAGTTGGCCACATCTTAGGCAGGAAGACAAGAACGACAGGTAACATTGATTCATCCATACTTCTTTAAAATTTTTCTTCACTAATTCACAACAAACAAGGGGCAGGCAAGAGCCGTACAAAAGTGCGTTCGACTAAGTGCCAGGTGTATAGTGATATAATCGTAAGGACAGCTTTACTACCCTGTTGGCCGGATTTATTTAATTCTTACATTCAACATCCTTACGAAAGATTCAAAGTTACTTTACCTTTGCTACCAATTTGCAAACCGTAAAGTTCATAGACCAAACAAAAGTTTATGGTCAAAAGATTTATTTAATTAATTAATTTTCAACGTATTCGTCGTTCTTAGCTAAGCATATTTGGCAGAAAATCTTCATTTCATTTGTTCTTTGTATGTAAATGTATGGACTAATAATTCCCGGGACTTGGAAAGAACATTTTCTTTTTCACAAAACTCGAGTTTATTCATCGACATAGCTTCCTTCAAGAGTTAGTCAAATCAAGGCTTCTCTAAAATTTCTGTCCCTTTCCTAAAGACCGATTTGTCAAGATCTCGTAAAAGTAAGTTTCAGTATCGCTGGGTAGCTCATCACACACTACGTCCACTTTTCGTCTTTGTCTCTTTTCCCACTTCTCTTTCACTATCACTGCGATGTAACACAGTAACCTCTGAATGATTGCCACACGAAAAAGAATTTGATCAAATTTGCTGCTGGATCATCTTTTTGGTATCTGCGAACTGATAGTAGTCGTCGGGCCTAAAATCTGCAGAATGCGCTGATTGTGATAGCAAACAAAGCTTTAGTTCATACAATTTTGACCGTATTTTTGTGCCACTGCGACTACAAGGGATATCCACTTGGAAAACAACTATATTATGCCCCAATATTTATGTGAATTACTGAATACACTGTCGTTTTATTGGATGGCAGCCTATCCCTCGTTTTTCTAAAAACGTTTTCATATTCATAATTAAAAGCAAAAAGGTTGGGAACCACGTAAAAATGTTTTCGTAATAAAAAAAAGGCTCCGTTTAGGTCTACGCTCATAAAATTATGATGCCTAAGGATTTATATGTCCAAGCAAAAATATATAATTTGGTAGTTGGCTAGCAGAATAAATCCCTCTCGCCATACTAACTGCGTCGCGGAATACTTATAACCTCACACCGATAATACCCACAACACATTTCGATCAAAGTTTTCCATTGCTTTTCTAAGCTGTTCGGCTTAACAATGGCTCCATGTCTACACGCAGAGATCCTTTCATCGTACATATAACGAGTTTTCATTTAAAAGAGCTGACGTTTTCCATTTGTCGATTTTACCAAATCGCACGGTTGACTTAGGTACTAACTTGCGTTGTCGTGGAATTCAATCCACTGACATAAATCAAGAACATTTTGGATACATAAAGTGTAAAGTGCAGCCAATGCAATCGCGTGGACGCAACTTGAATAATATGTGCGTTAATTCACACTAGCGAGGATTATCTCTGCTCGTCTCCTTTATTTAGCCGTGGAAGCCTGAGTCATGAATCTTAGCTATCAGAACTGCATAAAAAAACTTGCGGTATGGTTTACAGTGTTTGAAGAAGTTTATCGCTCGAAAATATTAAAGATTTTTCTATTTGTTTGTCACGGAATTTAAATTCGTTCTTATAGAGAACACAATACACAACTTAACGAACAAATAATGTATTGTAGTCTGACTTTACATTCAACTAACCGCCTACTTTAGAGGAGTATGTGCACGCACGCATATTTCATATTTATATAAACATCGTTTTTTTCGCACTTTTGTTTTGCAGTCATTTACGTAAATGACATATCAATTCATTTCTATAGTAACGCGTAGCGTACTTGAATGACACGACAAGCGTTAATAAGTGCTCTCTTATTCAACGGCAAACAATGAAACTTGATGCTTTTTCATTCAATTGCCCTCAATATCGTCATCATTAAGAGCCTAGGCAGCGTCATCGGTATCATCATCATCATCATCATCATCATCATCATCACAATCATCAGCATCGTCATCATCATTAAGAGCCTGGGCAGCATCATCAGTACCATCAATTATTGTTAGTATTGAGTAAAATTTGACCATGTGATTATAAGAACAAGCATGCAACAGACGTTGCAAGTACTTGGATGGCAAGAGTAAGGATTGTTAATATAATAATAAATAAAATTGAAAAGCAAAAAAAAAAAAAACATAAATGTAGGTGTGAAGAATTCACATAAGATTTACGGTGGATAACATTTTAATTTAATTAGTGAACTTTCCTCATCGACCGGATATTACGAAAGCTTATTTTGCCTCCCTTTCCCGCCACCGCTTCCCCTCTCACCACACTCTACCAGCATAAGAATTTTATTTCTTTCATGTAAATTAAGCAGAAAAATTTTTATTAAATTTTTTCTTTTGCTATTCTTTTCTGTTCTTAAATAATTTTCCAATTAACTCGATCAAAAAATTTTATTTTGTTAAAAAGAAAAATTATTAATTTAACGCACATCTTGCCAAAAAAAGAAAAAATACCGGGACTGACCGATAACTTTTGTTTTTCCTTCTTGCTAACGATCACTATCTATTAGGTCTCTCTATAGCCTTTTAGTTCTCGTTGATTCCTTTGGGATTCTTTGTCATAGAATTTCAATTTTCCAATACTTGAGAAATGTCTGTCTTTGTCATTAGCTTACAAT
Organism: Glossina pallidipes; assembly: GCA_000688715.1. Lineage (NCBI taxonomy): Eukaryota > Metazoa > Arthropoda > Insecta > Diptera > Glossinidae > Glossina > Glossina pallidipes. The sequence continues at coordinate 558,356 of KK499940.1, read as the reverse complement.
GCAAGGGATAGTTGATTACATAGCTTGCGTTTTAAGTCAACAAATTCTGTACAGAAACATTTCCCCATATAATGAAGAACTTTGAGTTACTTCAGAGCAAGTTATACTCTGCAAGGCATTGGGCAGTGCCGAAAGCATTACCGAAAAGGGCTATGGCATGTAAACATCATAAGCTAGTTATCTTTCTTTTAATTGAGCTGAATTTGGTTCAACGATTTCTTTAATGCGTTTGCATAAATGATGGCCGCTTAGTGCTAAGTCTTCAACCATTTGAACGGTTTTCTTCGAATGCTTGGACTATTTTCATATAAAATTTCCTTGTTTGGTAATTTCATCCGTAGCAAAATCAATTCGATCCGACAAGGTTCGCGCTATTCAACTTGCTAGGCCGAATAATAAATTCAAGATTTCCGTTATTTTTTTGACCAGCAATTTATTTCGATTTTATTACATATTCCATTCGGTTATTGTGAGTGTTAATACACATGCATCACATGTTACTTACTGATAGTAAAACGAAATTCTTTTATATCTGTTTCCTTTATGTCTGTTTGCGGCGGCTTTACTTTGCATTTAACGTTCTCATCATAAATACGTTTATTGTACATCATCACGTGTTTTTGCTTGATTATGACATCATGACACGCGACCTGTCTTGAAAATGAAATTATTTCACAAAAAAGAAAAAAAAGGGGAAAAAAACTCAAAAAATAAGTAAGAAAAATAAACAGCCTACCGTGGAGCCGGAAAACGGCAACCAAATGTTTGACAAGTTTTTATAGGATTTTTACCGCTTATTTTTTTTTCGCCTTTGTACGTGAATTCTCGTTTTTTCTTGTGGTATAAAAATGCAGAAAAAATGCTTTCGGTTGTGTAAAGTCACGTAAATTTAACGTTTGTTAAAAATTATTTGTTGTCGTTGTTATTATTGTTATTGTCCTGCCTTTGTTGCTACTGGTGTTGAAGGTCTTTTTTTTTTTTTTTGAAAGTCGTGAAGGTTTCATGGTTCTTAGGTTCACTTTTTTTTTCATTTTTTTTTTGTTTTTTTTTGTATGTGGCATGCATGTGACATGTGCAGCCTCAGCAGAATTTAACTTTTCTTTTTTTTCCTTTTTATAAGCACTTATAAGGCTGTAATCTGTTTTATCGTGACAGCATAATTATATTTTCGTTATTTACATACGTACTCGTGTATGAATGTCGATGTGCCTTTATTAACGCAAAAAAGCATGTTTTTGGTGTTTAAGGATGGAATTGAATTTTGCGTATGCGCGTGTGTATGTGTGAGTTTATACTGATATAAGATGTATAAGTGCGGTAGGAACGTATGCGTATGAATCGAGAAGCATTGCACAATCCTTACAAATATCGTGTGTCCTGTGATGATGTTGTGATTCTATAGAATGTTTGTTATAAAGAAGAAGCAAATGAAATGTGGTTTTTTTTTTTTTGGAGGTTATGTCGCAGGCATTTCCATGCTTTCTTTTCATATTTCATCTTATCGAACCTTAGCAATTCATCAGAAAACTCAGTGGACGGTGAAAAACAATGTTTGCCGCTTAAACAATTATTTCTTATCAAAACTTTGCATTTTGCATTACATGCGGCTAAGTACATAAGTTGCTGACGGTATAATCATATTAATGAGCGAGATCACTAGACTTATCCTAAAATAATAAGATCGCGGAATAAAAAAAAAAAAACACACGTATGCGAGTGTACGGCGTGCGAGGACCAGCGCCAAGAGAGTTGGGGATGGGCCACATTTGTTGAATAGGATGTTTGCCTTTTAGGAAAGGGGCTGGTCCAATGGTTGGGTTGAGATTGGGTGAAATTGGATTGAGAAGTTAAAGTATCAAGGACACCTATAGAACTTACGAAACTTGCATTATTTGTGTACGGAAATCACAAGTTATCGGTATAGAGCGAGAATATTCGGTAATTTTGGAAATTGAATAAATCTTTGCCTGCTCTAAGGCGGCATAAGAGAACTTTCTATTTATTTTCGGTTATTTCGATTGAAAAAATCTTCGGAAATGAAGAAGATATATAAATTGATTTTATGCACTTTCCATAGTATTCTGCGTAAAAAAATAAACAAAAATAAAAAGATGTTATGGAAAGACTTTTTCCGCCAACTTCGAAATGAGTCTCAGTCGGGTGAAATAATCTATCGCTTTATACACATGTTGTAGATTGATTGAGTTATGGCTTTCAGATTTTTCCTTGGATTTGGCTTTTTTACACTTTGTTTACATGTGCAAGTAACGCGAAGGAGTTCTCTTGCAATCATGGTAGTTGGGATTTTACCAAAAACCTCTTGCACAAAGGCGCGCGATAATGAGCTTTTGGCAATCCTACAGCCGAAACACCCTACAGTTCAAATCCCAATATCATTTACAGTATTATGAACGCACTCCAATGTTGATTTAAGTTTATTGTTTGTTAGTACTTTTATCAAACCCTGAATTCTACACGAAGTTTTCCATAGGAGCTTTCGTTATGGGCGATGTTTTTGCTATTTATGGCTCTGTAGTATTGTTACATTGATGGGATTTTTTGAAGTTCAATTCGAAATATTGAAATATTGAAAATATTGTTGGAGAACGAAAATTTACAATAGGTCCTTGCATGAAATAGTGTGGTGTATCTGTTGGTGAAATTGGTCAAGTTACACAAAGTATCACTGTGCACAACGGTTATATTCGATGATTTTTACCTTTTTCTACATAAAATAATAATTTTCCATTTAGTACTATTAAGTTATTCATTGTACACAAGCGGTAATCATGAAACGCTCAAAAATGCATTGTCAACAATCATTACGTTTGTTGCTTGATTTAAAAGAACCTGTTGCCGACGTCCATTAAACACTTTGAGAAGCTTATGACGGCGCTGCTGCATCATATCCCGATTGTCGGTTTTCAGATAGCTTGGCAGTCAACAAATCAACAGTTTCTAGACGTTTACAGGCGATGGGGAAGATTTAAAAGGAGGGAATATGGCTATCATACAAATTGATTGAAAATAACATCTCGAGCAATTTCAACGTCGCTTGTCAGGCAAAAAAAAAGAAGAGTTTTCTGCAGCGTATTGTGATTGGCGATGAAAAATGGATCTACTACGAGAATCGTAAGTCGCGGAGCAAGGAGAGCCATCCACATCGACACCATCCACATGGCAATGAAGTTTTGTTGTCCATATGATGGGATCACCAAGGTGTGGTGTACTGGGAGCTGCTAAAACCAAATGAAATGGTTACTGCAGGTGTCTATCAACGTCAGTTGAACAAGCTGAGTGATGTATTGTTGCAAAAAAAAAACACAGAAATAGCGGTTAACAGATTCATTCTCTTACATGGCGATGCTCGTTTCCGCGTTGCAATAGTTGTCAAGAACACAGTGTTGCGCCTTGAATGAGATGTTCTGCCGCACCCACCGTACCCACCAGACATAGCCGCTTCTGATTACTAATTGCTCAGATCGTTGCAGCATGGCATGGTTGCCACGCGGTTTCGAAATGCTGAAGAAGTACGAAAATGGCTCGATGGATGATTAGATCACTGCCAAACCAATATCGTTCTTTCGACATGGCATCGCCATATTGCCCGAAATATGGGAAAATGTTGTACAAAATGATCGAAAATATTTAGATTAATATATATATTATACTAATTTTTTTCAATAAAAAGTTGAAAGTGATAAATTGATAAAAATACATGCAAGCCCCTAAAATTAGTAAATTTTATGAAATTCACAGATTTTTTCTAACCTGTTTATGATCATCGTGAAAGTATTTGCAAAAGTTCATCTTTCTCGCCGCCTAATATTACTATCCGTGCAAAATCTAATAAAGATAAAATTCAAATTTTATTTTAATACAATATCTCCCATCCATCCCCTAATATAAAAAAATGCTATACGGTTACATAAGCAAAGTTTTGATTTTGTAAAATATACGCTCATAATAATAACATACGTACGTACATAATAAGCGTACATGTGAATATTTCTAATAAATCAAGGCATGTTGTATATAAAGAGCTAATTAAAACTGTCACGTATACTTAATTACTTTATCAGTGTGGTAACTAAGCGTTTATGTATGTGTATGTATGTGTCTATAGTAGTTCATAAATTTAAATTTCACTTCACAAAATGATTAATGATCATCCCATGCAAAGCTCGATGCTGTGCTTGGTGTTTTTACGTCTTTTTTTTCTTCTTTTTTTTTTTTAATTTATTTATTTGTTTTCAGTTGCATTTGTAATCACTGCATGAGTAAGAGCGACTGGCGCATATCCTGAGAATTTTTGAAAGTTTTTCTTTGACTATTACTTTGCTGTTAAAAACATTATATCATTAATTTCAATTACAACGTTTATTGACTTCCGTTATACCGGATAATATCTTTAAAGGGCATTATATTCTTATTGCAATTATTTTCGATAGCTTGTAATACCACGACTACTGCATGGACGCATGAAAATATCGTACGCATAATAATTTTATCGTAACGTTTGAACTGCTCTATGAAATGATTGTGCGCATGTTGTTCGGTCGTTCGTTCGTTCGTCCCGTTGCTGTTAGTGCTTTTCTCGCGTTAATATTATATTCATTCCCGTCGATTAGTTGTACAAACAATCTAAAATTCATACGCAATCCCGCCTATAAACGATAATAGTCTGAAGTTACAATGCGCCTTAAAAAAACTTGCTTTTTAGAGATAACTCCTTGCAATGAATTTAGTCAGAGGTGAAAAAATTTCAAAAAAAAAAAATCTAAAACGCTATTATTTAATTTTTTAAACCGAAAGAATCGAAACTTGTTTTTATTCGATCTAAGCACACATTGAAATCATTTTTAACGTCTACTACGGGATAAGTTCTTCTTATGTCCTCGTATAACGGACATTAATGCTAGAGTATGCGATATTCGTTTTAACATGGTGTTCTTCTACTCTCTTTTTTTTTTTAACTTCTTTTATCTACGATTCGCAACAGTTTTGCAATTATTCTGTTAGGTGCTTCTAAAAGGTATTTATGTGACAGTAATCGCTGTTGTGGGACAATTTATATGATCAGTCTTTTATACGAAATATTAGGGATTATCTGCCGCTCGCATAAAATGCAATAAAACGTAAATGGAGAATGAAATCAAAAAAGGCAACTAAGGAGAGTATTTAAAAATATATTTATTTAAAACCATATTAAAGTGAAATTAAATTATGATAAACAAATTTCGTTTAAAACGAAATTTATTGATTTTTCAATTTTTAAATCTGTTAAGAGAGACTAGGCTTCATATTTTTATTTGCTTTTTTCTTTGCCGCGATGATATGCAATTTATATTATGGTTCCCTAGATGGTTAAAGCTGCCGAATGTGTTTCATTTACTTATAGAACAAGAACAACACAACATCACAGCAGTGCATGTAAATTATCCAAACATTCTAAGCGATCTCGTCTTTGTTGTGCAAACATATTAATGCTTGCGGGTAAGTTCGTTGCAATTAATACGAGAAGCTAAGAAGGAAGATATCATTGGGTCAGCAGATGCAGTTGGTAGTATCCTTTTTGATGAGAGATTTAAGGAAGAAGAAGAAGAAATTTGTGGCGTTGTTTTCGCAAAAATTGCATCGATCTGATGTCTGCGAAATTTAGTTTCATCACAAAAGCGATAAGGGAAAGAAATGCATTATGGGAAGCAGAGTCCGGTGAGGGAAAACTTTGAAAAAAAAAATTACACATAAGATGTGGCTATTATCAAAATCAGCTTTGAACTCCGCTTTGATAGTTGGCTAAGCCCTTCGAGCTTGAAAGCAGCAACATCTCCAGTAGCCTGCGAAAATGGATTCGACACTGTTTCCGAACAGTAAAACTTAAATCTCATTTATATTTCGTTGCACTAATCGGTCCAATTCGTTATTTTTTTTGTGTAAATCTATTTTTAAGAAGCACAGTTGCTCGCTTATAGTCAACATTTATTTGCCCATGTAGTAGCTACTTTTCCTTGTCGGGGTTCGCTTCATCTCTTTTCATAATCACTTCCTTTGATAGTTAATTTTTTTCCTTTACATTTTCCGGTTTCGCGTGAATGGTAGAAAAGAAAAAGGTCAAAGGCAAAAAAAAAAAGGTTTTTCAATTCCCGTCAACAATTAATCTTCCAGGTAAGTACTTAGCCCATACAAGTATCGTTACTTTTACATTGAGGTTTACAAAGTTGAATGTATAGTCGTATAAGTCATCGAAATACCCGCTTTTTGCCATATGTATGCGGTTTAAACTGTTCTCTTTTTTTTCGTTTCATCGCTTTCACTTTTCATTCACTTTGTTTTTTTTTGCTTTTTGCTCCTGTTTTGAACTGCGCTCAAACAATAGGTGACGTTTAATGTTACATATGTCTCATCCAAGCATACACAGCATACAAATGCATTTTGTGTATAATTGATTTGTGGTTTCCTAGTTCACACGACGTCGCACAGTGTTACATTAATGAATGAGGTCACTTAAACGTCATTGATTTAGTTGCAAGTAATTGCTGATTTGTGTCTGCGTTAAGCCACAAGTACCGATTTACTATCTATCGCAGCAATTGTCGATAGATGCTCAGTTTAAGTGTTATAGACAATCAATAAACGAAACGGAATCAAAGTGAAAACTTTTTTCTAAAGGAATAACGATCGAGAACAAGCCATAACGGGATTTAGACTATCCTTCAATTTTTCTAAATCTGACTTAATTTTGTATTTTTTTGAGACAAAGCAGAAAAAAAAAACAGGACCAAAATTTGTGACAATCACAAGGAGGTTTTCTAATTATCGCATAGCATATCGTAGTACATAACAATTTCAAAACAAAATTGAACAGAAAAATCTAAAGATTATCAAGAGAGAGTAAATATTAGGTCATATGAAAAGTCTTTGCGATATTTGCCGCAGGGTAGTGTTAATGCCTCTATATCGGGCAACACTCAGTTGATATTATTAAAGACAAAAAATATTTGTCAAGTCGTATGTGTAACGGTCCATTAAAGATTAATTAAATGCACGAACGTATTATGGTAGAGATATTATCGCGTAGTCATACTTAAGCCATTCGCAAACACATAAGATCGGCTATAAAAATAAAGAAACAAATACGTTTGGAAATATTGCTTCCATATCGTCTGGTTAGTTATAAAATATTGCAAGAAAGATTATGAGAATTCGTTTTTGTTTCATTTAAACAAACAACTTCGCATGCACAATCGTAGGTAATTGAGAAGAGCTTCTAGGCAGAAGTAAAAGTAGCGCTCACTGTAAAGTTTAACGTATCCGAGTTTTCCAATCATCTTTACATTGCCTATTTTCGGGAGATAATTGGAGTGTATCAGTATTGTAATAGAATGGCGATCTAATATTCATAAAACAAGTATTCATAAAAGGGCATTTTTGGTTGATTTGATTATTTGCGATCACTTATTCGTTTGTTCACTCCTAAGATGTTTGCTCTGTTTATTTTCTCATTATCTGTTTTGCAATTTTCAATTATCACTATGTGCTGCAATGTAATTAAAATGACGGATCGGTTGATTCGGTGTTTACCCGATGCTTCTTAACTGTTAGTACTAAGTGATGCTTAATTTTAAGCTAGAAATAGTTTTGCTGCTGGTATTGGTCGAAATTTATATTATGTTTATATTAGGCCATATAAAAAGTCTTTGCGGGATTGTCTGGATACCCATATTTCGGGCAGTTTAAATTTCTCGTGAAGATTGCTTTCTAAGTCTGTAAAAAAGTCTGCATTTGTAACTCGAAGAAATGTATTTTCAACAATTTTTATGGCTGTAAATTTCTTATTTACGTTACATAAATACAAATAACTCATTATGTATTCCGTAAATTTTTGATACCCTACACTGCTTGTGATGCAAGGCTATATAAGGTTTGTGCGGATGTATGCAATATCAAAAAGGACTTGAGATACATCCAACTTTCTTGATTCTGAATAAATCTAAGCTTGTGTCTCCGCCGGCCCGTCTGTCTGTCTTGTTTTCATGTGCCCAACCCACAGGCCACATCGGCGTGGTTTTGTCCAAGGACGAATTGTATTGCCGATGGCTCGAATCGGACGACTTTTTCGAGGACTTCCCATATAACGCCTTATTGTAGAAAATCGTTGTACTTTATTGAGCGAAGGGGTGTATTTAAAAGGTTAGCCAGCGCTTTCACTTGTTGTAATGTAGCGTATAAGTTGATAAACACTAACAATATTAGAAAACCTATGCTACTAACAACAATTTTCTCAAGTATGATCGATCTATTAATTCTTACCCATTATTGATTAATTTTTACCCCTTAGAGCAGATATATTATTGATGATCAGTTATTTGTCGTGCAGTATTCGAAATTAAAAAATTCTTTCTTCATTCATTAAATAATTATATTAAACTTTTTTGAAAATATTGTTCCATGTTCGTCAATAATAAAGTACACTCTATTAGACCAGCTTTAGCTTCGAAGTTGATTTAATCATGTTTCATGATAGAATCCACATTTATCTATAAGTATGTCTCTTCATTCGCTTGTCCCCATCTATGCCAAACTATCTAATTGTCTACACGTCTATTCTTCTCTTTACGTTTGTTTATCCTTAGGTCTCTATACCTGTTCGCCCGAAAATCTGTCTGCTCATAAGTCTGCGTATTCGCATTTTTATACGGGCGCACATATGTTTGCTTGCGCTTCCTCTCGTTCCTACCCCTATCCGCCATTACAGTTTTGTTTGCCCATCCGTCTATTACCCTTCATGTTCATTCGCACCGTCAGTCATCCCTACGTCTGTCCGCCGCCATGTATTGTCAGCCTTGCATATCTTCTGTCTATCTATAATTTCTATCTGTTTCTATCTTCTGTATGCTAGCGTGCCTGACTGCTCGCATGTCCTTCTATCCGGATATATGTTCGGCCGTATCTTTGCTCACCCTGCCGCTCTGCTATTGGCCTTTGGTTTTTTTATCTGTTTCAATCATTCATGCATGTTTCCTTTTATCATTAGCCTCAAATTTAGAATAAAAAAATCCATCTCTTTTATTATGAATTTGATTCCCGGATCTTTCTTGTTCTTTCTTAGTTTTATGTTTTTAAATTATCTCATACTTTTATTGCTTTTTTTGTTAATAGCCAAACTGATCCGCCATAATATACATACATAACAATACATACATACATACACACATAACAAGAGTTACGTACTCGGAAGATTATTTTGACTTTATATCCTTGAAGATAAACGGAAGACTTTTGCACTTTGTTCCTTTTCGTCCATCAAAGTTAGAGAAACGCGTATATAGTTCTTTTAAATAGCGGTTACCATAGATGCAATTCATCTCACTCGTTCGTAGGTGAGTTCATAGAAAATTTGATTTTACGAACTTCGCATGTTACGATATCCCTACAATCGGGAAGTGAATTGAGAAACTAATGATGATACTTAAATTTTTAAACTATTAGTTGAATCAATCTTCGTAGAGAAATTTGTTATATTTACTATGAGTTCGTAAGGAGAAGCAACTTGTATTTTAGCAAAAAAAAAAAAAAAAAAAGAAAGAAAAACTTAAAGCTTTAGTTATTATCAGCTATTATATCCATAACTTTCTCGCATCTGTATCTATCCGTATGGCTTTGTTTTTTATGCGCTTTTAAAACTGAAATTCGTTACTCTTATAAATTTTATGCTTTTCGTACTTCTTTTTCGTGCTTTTTTTTTCTGCTTTCTGCACATACTTCTTCTTTAATTCATTCGTTTTTTTTTTTTTTTTTTTTAATCTAATCCCCCCTTTGTCAACAAGGATACCATAGAGATACCACAATTTCAATTACATGCTTGTTATCTAACAAAAAAATATAAAAAAAGAAAGAAAGAAAGAAAAAAAAACGGTGGAATCTCTGAATTTCTTTCTTTCTTCTATTTTTTTTTCGTGAGGGGGAATATTTGAAATGGTATAATTCTTTCTGCCTCTATTTGGCGAGCGTCTGACTATATGCAATTGAAACTGTATGTGTGCTTGTTGTTTAATTAAAATGCTGACAAAGCGTTAGTACGCGTTGGTTAGTATAAAAAAAAACCCGAATTCCAAAAAAAAAAAAAAACCATTGCTGCAGCTATATAAAGGCCATGCAGACTATGAAGTTATAAATCAGCGATGGTGAAAAGCTGCAGTCAGACAAACGCAGAGAAGAGATGTGAAGAAACAAAGAACATGAGAGTTACGGAATTAAATGAACCTAAAACAAAGTGCATAAATTAATACCAAAGAAAAGGAATGGAGAAAAAAAATCCATTTTTGACTCGAAATTTTCTACTACTCAGAACCTAGGAAATCTCTCTCTTTTTTTTTGTTCGTTTAAACCACTACTAAAGCGCTTGATATATAAGAAGTTTGGATAAACGTTGCTTGTCAATTTTCTGCTCGCCTATTTTCTTATCAAATTGATTCACGCTTCCAACTTGTGAACTTTGTCCCAGCTTGCTCCGTACGAGTAGATGTGTCGGAAGTTTCGGAATTATATTTCACGTTTTATGGATTTCGCCTTTTCTGAGATTTCTATATCAATCCATCTAATCTCTAATAGCAATTGGGCTAATGCAGTATAATCATCTCGGCAGAAAGAAATCTCTACATGTTAGTCCTTTTATTATTGACCATCAAATTAGAACACGACGCGGAAGCTTTTTAATGACATTTTTTAATAATCCTAACACACACAAAGTCCAGATCGTTTGAAATCTTTCTTGAGAAAAATACAGAATAAATTTAAATCATGCGCCTAAGTGTATCGATTAGCAACTCAATGGTCGTGGGTTCAAATCTCAAGTACGGTAGAGTTTTTAAAAACGCCGAAAGGCTTAGATGCCAGTGCTTTTAAAACTTTAATCTTACAATTTTTTCTCTGGGTAGTAGCCCTTAGACGATCCTAATATAAATTTGTGATGAAGAATTGCAGCGAGATTGTGTGGCACTGTAACAAATTTAATATACTTTTTGCCCAATATTAGAATAAATAAATGAAAGAAAGGCGAAAAAAAAGCAGGAATAAATTCATTGGTTGATTATATTTTCAGATGAACGTGTGTTAAGCGAATTGCGTAAAAAAATATTAGAAGAAAGTTCGCCTCTTTCGACCTGTTTTTAGAGATAAGGAAATAATATTCCAACCGCTGACGAACCTGACGACGCTAGCTTAACAAGAACAAAGGAAGCATTAGCCTTAAGTCTCTTAACCATTGATATTCTAATTTGATTCGATCGAAACTGCACTTTATATAACGAATTTTTTTCTTTCTTAAATAGTTGAGAATATTCTTGTAACGCAAAAGAAAGTATATTCGTATCAGTAACTATTGGTCTGGAAAGGTTTTTTTTTCTGGTAAAGATAAGCCTTGCAAACACATTTTCGCTGCCTTAATTTTGATAAGCAAAAAAACCAAACGTATACGTGTGTAATATAATAACAGGAATAAGGATCCCGATTAACAAGTCGACCGGCGTGGGTTCAAAGCTCATGTGCGGTAGAGTTTCCAATAAAGCCAATTGGTTTAGATGTTAGTGCTTTCAGGATTTAGTCTTAGAATTTATTTTTCTGGCTAAACTCAACACAATAATATTAATAATACTATAGTGAGTTGATATGAAATATTCTATAAAATTTTATTTTGAGCTGTAAAATTTACTAATACTATATTTTATACTTTTTTTTTTAAATTTTGTAAATTTTTTAAATAAATAACTAACTGTAACTATATATATATGCATATATATTATAATATAACGCTCCGTTACTACAAAGTAGTACATGTATAGATATATACATATATTTCCTAAACAAGAAAATTAAGCAATTTGGCTTTTGCTCTATAAATATAGCAACAATGCTCATAAGTCTCTGAATTGGACGCATCCGAATGAATGCTTTTTCTAACGGATGTCACAACATAGACGATTTGTTATTTTTTAATCTGTATGATGCCTTTATGTGTGAAGCTAAGCGTTTGTGTGCAAATTCTCCAGTTAAAGTTTGTTTAACTTATACTGTATCGATTTGATGCTTGTGCAGTATATGTATGCATACATTCATGTGTTTGTTATTAAACGTATTTCGGCCTACACATCCAACATTAAGCCAACCAAGTATTAGTGTTCTTCATGCCTGTATTTGCCATCCTATTCCTTCCAGTTGTATTGAACGCTTTAAGACAAGAATGAAGGCATTTAAGTTTTTTTATACTGTTTGTAACACCCAGAAGTTTGCATCATAAAATCGAAAAAAAAAAAATAATACGGTCTGTTTATGAAGCTGATACGCCTATCAGCTATCAGTCATCAGAAATACGAGTGAAACTTACAACAACTATATGCTTTTCAGGCCAGTCAGTTTGATAACGGAAAGCCAGAAATCGATTCCCAATCATTTTCACTGTTTCCTTATCTGCCTTCCACTTTTTTTTTTGCATAACATGAAATTTTCAGCAGACATAGTCAAAGTTATCAAAAAATCTGCATAATTTTTTAAAGTTTTCAAAGAAGTAACTAGTGCTATTTTTCTGCCTATCACATTAACGACGAACCCATGATTGATAAAAAAAAAAGGAAAAAGTTTTTCTTCAAACATCTGTCTCGGAAAAGATGTGTGATTCAAGATTCGCCATAACAGAGATATTATTTAGTCTCTTGTTTGCCATATAATCTTCTGTTTTTTTTCGGATCGTCTGTGGTGTGCTGGTGTTAGATGTATGCTTTCAGCCAAAGCACGCGACTCTAACACATTTCATATATTTACAGTCGAAATGTTCTAATATATGGCTTGTGTCTGGGTAATGTCCCTATGCGGATGTGGCTATTTTAGAGCAATAACACTCACTACCCTTCACTCCTTTCTCGAGTGTGTGTATGAGTTCTTTCCCTGTTGTTTAAAGAGCCTGTTGATATTTGTTCACCAGTTTTTTTTTTATTTTTTTTTACTTGTTTTGGCCGTTTGTTTTTATGCTGCTCGGCTACTGATATGTGTTATGTGTGTTTTGGTTTAGCCAAGGCTGCCACTGTTTTTTGGTAATTTGGGTTGCAGTAGCAGTGGTTTTCGATGAGGTTAGTTAGAAATTATGGCTCAGAATATTTGAGTAAAAATAAAAGCAAAAAAGAAAATAGCAAAAGCATACTGCCATAGTTATGGTTATATTAATTTGCGTTGCGAGCGTACAATTTATATCTTTCGTGTATATCCCAGATGCCGGTATTTATTTTACTTGAATATTTTATAAATGGTGCATAAAAATGCTATTAAAATTTTAAATGAACTTTTTGTTTACTTAAAGACTATCGAATATGAGCAACATGAAGATTTAATTGTAGCGTACATGAAAAAAAAAATGTTCGTTAAAGGTCAAAAAGTATTTTAGCATAATTTCCATTTGCATTTGTAGCAATAGAGATTTTCTGGAATATCAAAGAAGATATCAAAATTGTGGTTATCGTATGGAATGCTACCTACGAAAATAAAGAGCACTTTGAAACAAAACGAAAGTTGTGACGATCAAAGTCTCAAGTTCGATTGTGTCCTACATACCTATGTATATGGTTTTCATCAGAATAACAGGCTGAAGAAAACTTAGCATCGGTTATCGGTGGCATTGAACTCGTCGGAATGCTGACTAATTTGGCCATCTAGGGAGAAATGGGACATTGCTCGGAATAACGGAATACAAAAAATGGCACACAAATCAAGTTTGGTGCAACAGTGACGAATGGGAAAAAGTTCCACTTAAAGCAGGCGAGAGCAGGTGAGCCTTACAAACGTGTCAGGTGATACGATATAAATGATTATTGCCATTAAACCGTCACGGCCGTACTAAAGCTTATCTATTAATTGAAAATAGATTATTTGTAACCTATGTGGCTGCGTCGAGGGTTTGAAGAGAGTAATTGCTGTTTATTCGGGAAATTGTGAGAAGGATCAACCTCTAAGAATGAGATTAAAAGCAACCTTTTGCAGAACCGGTTCTGGTATGCGAATAATTCAAACCGATCACGATCGTAGTGCTTGCGCCCATCACTTTTAAAAGGCGAACATCAGACAATTATGGATAATAACCAAAAACATGAAGCACTTCATGGATAGGGCGTCCCACCGAGCTGGTATTTAGAAGCAAAGGCAGGTTTTAGATGTTTTCAATTCAAGCAAAAGTTTCCATAAGATCTGCTCGAAATGTGGACAAGCATACAGCATACAGAAACGAGCTGATATGTGATACCTAGGTTTGCTGTAAGAGAATGCACAAATCGATTTAGTAAACTTGCGTTACTTGATGGTCAGGATCAAATTAAACAAGCGGACAGATGTCCATACTTAAAGGGATTTTCATATTTTTGCCGATCAATTCGGGCACTATAATGCACGCAGGTGTTACCGCTCGCAGGGGCGAGAGAATGCCACTATCATTTATTTGTGTGTAGTCAATCGTTAACTATTTTGCATAACTGCCAGAATATGATGTAATTAATTAAAATAAAAATTAATAACAAGCAAATTAGCCAACTACTTATTGCCTGCCTTGTACATGAATGTTGGCAGTTTAGTTATAAAAATCTCATCACCGAAGGCTAAGAGCTATATCCGTTTTGTCAAAATGCTTGCAACATTCAGAAGAAAGAATGAGAGAGCCTATGAAAGATATATATATTTTTGATCAGCAACAAATTTTGCTCAACTTTGTTGTATCTGTGGTAAAGACTTCTCCAGTTTGCAAAAATGAAGATAACGGCTTCAAATTTGCAATAGAATCTGAAGACACCTTTGTATCCCATTAGTAGCAGTCTACAACACATACATAGGTGCAGATTTCCAGTTTTATTCAAACAGACTGAGAAAAAATCACCCATACAAGCCCACTCAATATTATAGTCTTTGAAAATTTAGGTTTCTTTGCTTTGGATGAAGGTAATGGGTATAAAAGATTCGGTTACAGCCGAATATAATTTTCTTACTCGTTATTATTTTAATATGTTTTTGCTGTTTTTATTGCTTTGCATATAGCATGGCGGGATAGTTAAACTAGCTTCGTTTATTAGTTTATAATTAAAACAACAATTAATCGAAAGAATAATTGAATAAAAATCTGTTATTTTTTATTATGTTTTTTACATAATTGCATTATATCCTTGTGTTAGTTCTGTCACCTACGGTTAACCTAACATATTGTGAATGTTGTAACTAGAAAGTCAAAAAAGATGACAAAAAAGCGTACGGTCAGTTTTTCTTTTTTTTTTTCTTTAACTAATTATTTGCATAATTAAAACGCTTATCAAAAAATAGCTTTAATCGGATTATACGGCAGTTTTAATTCAAAGAGAAAAAAAAAATAGCAAAGCAAGGATTGTATAATCAGAATTATTTATTAAAAACGTATTTAACATTTAATGTGCGCTGATAAAATATGCATAATATGTGCACAAATAATATTTCCTTCACACATAATTTGAAAGCAAATTAAAATAATTTGGTTTAAAAAGCGGTCAAAGACAACGTAATAAGGGGTTTGATAGAAAATCAATTCAACTTTCATCGTTTCTGTATTTCAGATATGTATTTTTATGCTAAGAACAAACAAATTTCTCTCATCTTGCAATTGTCGCTCAATGTATGCAATATAGCAGTAGTTCAACTGACGCAGGTACAGGTTTTGTGTTGGAAATAAACGCAGCACATAACACATTTGACTTCAATGATGTTATTTTATTTATTATATACCAAGAACGATCAATTACCCAATGTCTTCATCAACATACTATAAAACTGTTGAAAAATTGGAAAAATTTGAACACTAATGTTCGAGTTGTCCTTTCATTCAGACGATTGCACATTTAAAACATTTTACAAAGTTCGAGCTATTGTCCCTTTAAGAATGATATTCAAAAAATGAAACTAAGCTAAGACATCAGTCAAAGAAAAGTGTAGCATCTAATGTATCCTAATATTTAATTTAGGACCATCGGGTTGTATCGGTCCACCTTATGCGAGGGTATACAATTATTCCTCTATTTGTTTAACCGCATATGTCCCGTGATTCGGCTATGCAATCATCGGATTAACTGAGTACCCAATATCAGTCGGATTGCATTTCTGCTTGACCAATCGTCTGCTTGAGCTAAAGCAGGTTTTCTCGAGGGCAGTTTGTCTACGCGACTGTCTGCTTAGACATTTCTCAAATTGTTCATGTGACAAGCTAATCACATGTCTATATATTGGCTAAAAATCAATATCGCTCAGGCGGTATGGATATCAGATAAAAGAACTTGGAGAGTAGAATGCGAAAAGCGTAGTGGTGGGTATTGCAAGATTCGTCCCCCGCTGGATATAGCTTTCTTACTTGTTTTTTTTTCAAATATTCCTGTGTCAGTCCATCTGGTTGATTTTTTGTTCATTCCAATATTTACTTCGATGATGATTTCTTTGTTTGACAATTGCAGTTTTTTCGCTATGACAATGCATCCTTCTAACTGTCCATCGATTATTCGCCCATGTAATCCATTCGTCGATTGTACGGTATTTTCGGATATTTCATCAGAAATTCTATCAACAATGAGAATGGAGTTTTTTAAATTTTTAAATGGATAACTAGAGATATCGCTTGCCATCAAATTTTTAATCTGTAGGAGATTTCATTTAAATTCTCGAATAGATAAAACGGCAACAACAAATAAAGAAATTCAACAACTAAGCGATAAAATTAACATAATTTTCTTCTTCTTCTTCAACATCATCGTACAAAATGGAAACATGTTATTTTCGTTAGGAAATAGGATAATTTAAACATTATATGAGTAAATATATTTTCCATGAAATTATTCATTAAAAGCAAATAGAAAAGTATGCATTCATATGTTGTTAAAATGTAGCTTTGATTAAGACCGCAAATCGTAATGTGATCTTCACAGAAAAAAAACAGAAAAAAAACGAATATGCATTCGAGCTGGGCTTGGCTTAGGTTTGTTAAGTGACAAAGTGCAATAAATGTATGCCTATCTGACTCTGCCACTATATATAAAATGCATCAGCCTAAGGCATTTAGCACTTGCATGCTTTTACCATCAACGTCAACATCGGCATCATCATTATATATGTACAAATACGTATAAGTGCTTACGCCTATATATATATAGATATGCATATTTCCATATATACACACACACATGCATACATATATCCATAAATTAATAGACACTAAAATATATACATACATAGATACTTTAATTCTCACTTACTCTATATATACATAAATGTATTTTTGTGTGTGCCTGTGTGCATGTGTGCATGTGTGCGTTAGTGTGTGTGGCCGTCTGTGTTTGCCTACATTAATGGTAAATGTTTGTTATATCCCTGTTGGTTTCGATATAACTATTGTTGTTGTACTTGCCTGATTGCATATGTGTGTAATTTTGCAATTTATTTAATGAGAGTAATTGTGTAATGATAACCAACTACATCAACAGTAAGAGCAACAAGAGTGTCGGTATAGATATATCAAATTTATATGTTTGTTATTGAGCGTATTGTTGTTAGTAAAAATTGAAGCGAAATATTCGTTAAGTATGTCGAGATTGATGTCTTTTTAGTTTTTTTCTTTTGTTTTTTTAAAGTGAGCATAACAAACGCTTTTAATTTAATGATGATTTTTTTTTTTATTATTCATTTATTTAGTCTAAAAAATATTGAACCTAATCGTGAGGATTAGAGTCATCATCAGTTGTAAGGTAGAGTAGTTTAAGTTCATGATAGTCATAAAGACTAAGAGACGTTGAGGAAATGGTAGGCAGCACGCTCGCATTCGAACTGCGTGACGAACTGATTTCGAAAGCAATCATTAGAAAAACCTTTCTAAGCTAGGGGAAGTGAATGTCGATTATTACTTTCGATTATTTCTTTTCTGCATGCGATCAGAAACGACTTCATTCGTTTCGACAAATGTAAGTGGAAAATATTATAACAACCGTCAGATAATAGATTGCTTATCTTTGTGTGAAGTGAAGTCAATCTGTTTTTAGTTGGATAGTATAGTATAATTTAAGAAACTGAATTTTTTTTATTAGGAAATAACGAGAGATAAGGACACGTAAACGTTAAACTTACATTAGGATAGGAATCCGTGGAACACACTTTTCTTTTCACTATAAACTAATGTTCATTAATATTAAGTGCATTACTTAATCCAATATTGAAGTAAAGGATAAGATTTAGTGTAAATTTTCGAATTAATATCAACTAAAGAAATATAATTAAGAAGATAGAACTTTTTACAGGAGTAGTAAAGGAAATGCTGAACTAATCTTCAATCTTTTTATTGATCAAATTTATGAATGCAATTCCGTACCATACCAACTACGCGAACGTCCTAATCTAATTTGATATAACAATAAAGTATATAGCACTTTTTAACTGGATGGTTTTCCGGCATGCATCCTTTTACTTAGTCTAACATACGGATAGATGATGCATGGTGTTGATGAACTCTTTTCCACATTCATTTTAATTATTTCAAGCTTTTTGGTTTTCTTTCTTCAATGGAACAAAGATTACCGCACTGCTGAAAACACATATATACATATGTAAATAAAAAAAGAATCTTTGTATGTACGCGTCTCTTAGAGTATCTTCTCTGTAGAGTATCTTCCTGTGTGTTTCGCTTGCTTTTCCCATTTTATTTTTTTATTTACTTTTTTTATTTTTATTTATTTTTTTTTTTTTGATATTCTTTTCATTCAAGCGCATGTACTTTTCACTTTTTAATATAATTAAGATCGTATAAATGCATGCAATTTATAGACGTTGGCAGTGATGGTACCATAAAATGGTTTACGAATTTGAACGGAAATGACTTTATGCAACATTAATTAAAGGAAATTGCACAGTTCCATAAACATACAAACATACAAGCACGTGTACATACACACACACAGACACACGCACATATACATAACAGTTTCTTTTTACCATAAAACAATAAAGTGAAAATTAAAACTGAACTTTTAGTAGAATCCTTTAAATGTTTGCATTAACTAGCGCAGCCATGAACTCTAAGCAATAAAAGAGAAGAAAAATTTTAAAACGAGGGAAAAACTAAAAGAAAGAAAACAGAAGCAAGAAAATAAAAGGTATTGAAATCGGAAAGTTATAATTTAGAAGCAAGACAATGATAAAGTGGGAAAATACTAAAGTAAGATAAAAACAAAAGACAAAAGAGTGCCAAAAGGAAAAAAAACATAAAACTTTCATTTAGCCACGTTTCGTTAGTGACGCGACGTCTGGGAGTCAAATAACTTGTGTCTGCGCTGTTTTCCCATATTTCGTTTTTCCCTATCTTTTACTTTATCTCATTCCTCATTAGGAGGGGAAATGAAAAATTAACACGAAATTTATGAAAATATTCATTGCATACATGCGTGCATTGTCCCGCTCAAAACTTTTGTCATTTAAAGTGAGGGAAGGAACAAAAAAAAAGAAGCAAACTAAGACATTTTAGCTATCTTTCTCTCTTCCATTTAAGAAAGTGCTTATTGACTGTAATTTGTGTGTACACGCTTTGAAATCTACGCATTTATTGGGTTCATGACTTTTTTGATAGCCAAAGCAACAAACTTTTAGCTAAATGATACTTAAAGATTAAAATAGGTGTGCGTAATCCTTAGGTAGACACAATAAGAAGTCAATGAAATACACATATACATAAACCTTCTTGCTTAACATAAGATTTGAGTCGTTTCATCTGCGTTTTCCCCTTGTTTCTCAAATTTGCTCTAAGCTTTCAATGGTCAAACAACTTCGATAGTTACAATAAACATATCAAGAGGATCACTGTTAGGAAGGATTATTGAATCAACACACTTTGATGAGGGAGCCTATTTTTGTCTCAAGGTCTTTCCTTATCTAATATATCAGAAATATATTTATAACAATTGTCCGAAAATATGGTTTACAATTGAATTTCTTTCCTCTATTTGTTTTCAACCGGTGACATTGTTGCTTTGAATTAATTAAAATTATTTCCTTTTTAAAAGCAAATCACTAACGTGAAAACATCATTGGATTGTCGCTACAACAGTCGATTTAATAGATGCTCTCGCCTTCGTGGAACATAAAACCTAGACCGATGGTTACTAATATTAATACATTTTCTTTTACATTACAAGAATATTCGCACTCAATATTTCAGAAAAAAAATTCGTTACATTGAGCGCAAATTCGATCGGATAAAATTCGG
Source organism: Glossina pallidipes (assembly GCA_000688715.1). Lineage (NCBI taxonomy): Eukaryota > Metazoa > Arthropoda > Insecta > Diptera > Glossinidae > Glossina > Glossina pallidipes. Next base: position 538,066 of record KK499940.1, on the reverse strand, counting down.
ATATCAATTAACTTTACAGCTTCCTTTTTAGCTGACGTTGGTGTCATCTGCTATAGTGGTTATTATTTCTTATCTTTTTATTATTTTCTTATCTCTAAAAACAGGTACATAGTCCATGCCGAGAGAGAGGAACTTTCACTTGCTCCTCAACCTCCTCTACACACCCAAACAAACGATATGAAGAGATTTGAATCCACTGCTATTGAGTTGTTAGTCGAGATCCTTTGTCTACTCGGCCACTCAGGTGGATAAAATGTCCAGTAACAGTTTTAAATGTATCTGTAGAAATTCTTAGAGTAGGTTATCGTATGTTAATATTGTTTTACTCTAAATTACTTGTGGTAATATATATATTTATCGTTGGGTAAGGTACACATATTGCTAACGAGCTTTTCGCAGATTGTTATCGTCTTCTGTCAAACAATTGAGGCATTTTTTGTTGCACTTAGTTAGCTTATATGAGTACGAAAGAGGGCGCTGTATAAGTGAATAGGCCTTTATACCCAATGCCCAAATCTAAAACAAATGTCATTTTCGTTACTTTTTATAGAATTGTTTGTTGTTGTTACTTTCTATAGCAAAATATTTCTTTCAGCGATTTTTCAGATTCAAAGATTTCAGTGTATAGAGCGCATAAGTTCGGAGTTTACGTCACGATTTTGCCCATCGTTTAATGATTCGCTTAATTTCTATCAGGAAATATTACATTATTTAAACATTGTTTATTTATTTTTCTGATTTTTCTCACTTAATTTTTTCTTTACTTTTTTACCGTATAGTGCTATTATTTAACTTAATGTTTTTCCGGCTCCAATAATAATTTATTTTACATAAAAGAGCAACTATAGGAAACAACAACAAACAAGTGTAAGCAAATAATTTATCATATAGAAAAATATTCCACTTAAATGTGCCCAATATTTTAAGTGATATTTTACAGTCATGCACAAAAAAAAAAAAAATCTCATGAGAATAGACGAAAAGATATTCTTGTTTTGTCGGTCCGTTCCATCTCTTGGCTATATTCAACCGGCTAGTTTGAGCTATCTTTCTCTGTGTATTATATATATATATATATATATATAATATATATATATATATACAAACAATCGCCCGTATATAACCCACAATCTATCTTTTATTGGCCTCATATAATTCACCCGTAAGCTTTTGATGTGTGTGTGGTTATGTGTGTTACTATGTTTGACTGTAGGGCTTTTATGACGGTATATGTGTATGTATATGTGTGTACATATTTTTGTTGGACACAATATAGAGGGCTATTTAAGTGTGTAGAGTTTTATGTTTTTTTTCTTGTTTTTTTTTTTTTTTGTTTAAAGATGTCTTGAACTGTCACATATGAGCGGAGAGAAAGATATATTTTATAGTGCTGGGAGGTCATCTACCAGACACTTGTCACATCAATTAAAACATACAAGTGGTTACAAGAACATTGTACGTGATAGTGTAAGTGTGTATGCATTTAGCTAGTATGGCTGTATGAGTGCAGATATACAGATAAACGATGACAGTTTTTTGTTGTTGTGCTGTTGTTGTTATTGTCGCTGGTTACTTTAAGTAGTGACCACAAGTGATTGTGTATTTGTGGTTTAGTTTATGTGCAGACATGTCATTTAGCGATAACAAACAAATAAAAATTACGCACGCTCTACCATTTGTCTCCTTACTCTCTTCTCTTTCCTTTTACATTTTATAATAAATATAAAATTTTGTAATAAATTAAACGTTAAAAGAATTTTTATTTTTCTATAGCTATAATAAGTACATTAAAATAAAAATAAAAAAGAAAAGAAGCGAAAAATTAAGAGAAAGTTTTTTTTGCAATTTTTTTTTCCTTTTTGCTTTTTGTTTTTTGTTTAGTTCGTAATGTATGCATTTGCGTATACGTAAAGATAATATTGTAAATTTTTAATGAGTATTAATGTTTGAATTCGGTACTCATTTTATTGTTGTGCTCGTAATTTATGTGATTTGCGCGGATACTTGGCTACGTGACTTTTATGAGTCGTTTCTTTTTATGGCGGGAGTATAATAAATTTTTCATATCACTTGTAACAAGCAATCCGTTTTCGTATATTTAAATCTGTGTTTAATTTCTTAGTGAAATTCAACAAAAGAACATGGAACCTAACACATTTTGTAACAGATTTTTATAAAGAATTTTTCAAGTTTTACGAGCAAAGCAGAAAAAATGATATCGGACAAAGGAAAATAGTGTAAGCAAATGGTAGATTCGTTAGATTGTAGGAAAAGGTCGCTGCCTGCGAAATTTTATCCTGACCTTGAAGATAAGCCTTAGTCTTGTTAAACTACTACCGACCTCTGTTGAATTACAGCTTCAAACCGGCTTCAACTGATCAAAAGACAAATATAACCTCGACATCAGCTTTTCGTGTTCGAAATATATTTGATTTTCATTGCGCATTCATAACAGACGAAGTGTAACAAGATTAAGTACAGGATAAGTACAAAAGTCACAATTCGCATTGATGGGAATAGCGAATAGCTTGACTTGATCAACGAAAATTATCCTAACACACAAATTTTATATAAAACTTTTTGATATTTGTATCCACCAATTGTATATAGATGTCTGTCTGGCTTTTGAAGTCATGTATAATATTTATATTAAGAATTTTACTTAGTTTCCAAATTTTTCGCTTAACCGTAGCACATTCGGTAAGCTAGGCATGAGTGAAGAACTCAAAGACTGGTAAGTACAGTTATTTGATCCAATGGGTGCATATCTCACTTGACGAATGCTTACACCTAAGCTCTAGGCTGACTAAGGAAACTAAAATGCATTTCCGGATGGTTCCGAATCTGTAACTCCTTGCTTCAACATAGGTAGGCAAGTAAAAAAGTGAGTCAATTCTATTCCACTGTATGTTTATCTTCTCTCGAAGTAATTATTCAGTTATGAAAACTGAGGATTGAAATTTGGTTCTCCCGTACTCATGCAAACTGTTCAATGAAGTTGACAGGATGGCCTACACAACGATGTTGACTCTGAGGCCTATTTGCAGAAGGCTTAGTGACAACAAGCCAACAAGGATTTTAAGTAGATGATGAAATGAATTTTAAAAGAAAAGAAAGGAAGATGTTCAAGGGTGGCGGGCACAATAAATTTAACATTTTTCAAACTTTGTACGTATTAATAGAAGATTGCAATTTAATTTATATTGAACTGTTATGAGAAGTTGACTAATAGTGCGTTTTTCACTTATGTAAAAAAATATTATCTCACGGTTGCTTGCTTGAAGCGATCTGCAACTAAAATTCGACTTATGCGTAGTGAACTTCTTAAGCCTTTTTATTTATTTTTTCCTTATTTTTTTTTGCGCATTTTTATATACATACATAAATACATTGTGTTACAGCAGATAATAGCATTTTTAACATCTAACCTAACATATAGTAACTGTCAGTTTTTATGTTTAATTCGCAAGAACGCAGCTTCGTGTACACTCATGCAACCTACATTTAAGCTTCCAAGTTTATAGCCCTAAAGTTATCTTTATATAACAAGTAAAGGTAGAATGAAAGAAAGACATATTTTTACTGCTTGTTGTCTCCGTCATTAAAATATGTTATTGCGAAGTGAACGACGTGTATAACTCACATTAACATGCCGGTGCAGATAATAAAGGAACATTAAATATGTAGCTGTTATAAAAATCAAACATTTCCTGCACAAACATCGTTAAAAATTCCACTTATGCTTCATTGAGAGGATGGCTGGCAATAAAATATTGGAAAAATTGTTTTAATTAGATTATCGTTTATTTTCAAAAGACGTATGAGTGACTTTCAAAAAGACATATGGGTCCCTTGTGATAATTTACATTTTCGTTCAACAACTAAAGAGCAATGGCATCAAGATAAACCAGGTTTTTTTTATACACTTTCTACATTTTTCTTTGAAACCAGAATACGCAATGAGCGCAGGTTGCATTTTTGATATTTGCTTAATAGTATCAATAGTTTAATTAGCTTGGGCGGTTCTGTAAGCTAATCTATTCAATAATATCTGCGACAAAGTTGAAGCTTGACACGAGCAGCTGTAAATCTTCCGGTTATCAAAAAAAAAATGTCGATTTTATGAAATTGCTTATGACGGTCTCTTAGTCTCAGTAATGCATTACAAAATTATGATGTGCTTTTCCTTCTTTCTACATCTTTTAAAGTTTAGTGTACTACAAAGGAAACGACTGCCTAAAGACAGTTAAAGATTTCAGCTGCAATTTTCAACAAACATTCTCCAGAGAATGATGTCGATTTCTTTTATTCGTTGGATAGGTCAGTCTTTTTATTGACTTTTAATTGCTTTTTGCCAAAAATAATGATTTCTGCTTAAAGCCAGGCGCCGCTATAATCAAGTTTTTCAAGAAATTCTATGCGTTCCGTAAAAGAAAACTTTCTTGATTTTTTTCTTCTCCTTTCAAGGGTGTGAACTATGGGATTGCGGTCAAGAAGATTTTCTGACGTAGGCAGTTTCTTTTCCGAGAGATATTGCGCTGCTACTTTGTTATTGAACATTTATCAAAAAAGTTTTTTGAAGTAGCTCAGTCATAAGCGCTAGCCTTCAAAGATATCACAAGTCTCGGCGAAAAGTACCGAAATATTGGCCAAGATCCTAATAGTGTGGCAATCTTTGAAAAGGAACATGCTTTCTGTAGATTACGCGGTCATTGCGAATGAAGAGTAAGAAAATGACGAGCAGCTAGTAATGATTTTAAATAAACATTTTTAATAGCAATCGGTTTAAATGCTTAAAGCATCAGTCGGCCATTATTTTGATTAAAATGTGTGTTAGATCAATTTTAACCACACAAAAAGAATTAATCCTTGGAATGTTTTATTTGTCATGCAAAGACAAGTCTATTCTAGTGATTAGAGAATGTGAGAAAGAACAGCTTTGCTGTTTATCTAACGAACTTATCCTTTAGTTTTCTATAAAATTCTTGAAGAAAAGTGAGATTTACCGGCAGCTACTTTCGGAATATACTGGGAATACGAAGGTACTAATAACGGAAAAAATGAATATTCGACACGTACCTAGAAACATATCTGCGTACATCTGCAAAGAAAAAAAAGAAAGTTGTTGTGATTAAAATTTGAAAAGTTCAAAGCTTAAAATGCACATAGCAGCTGACAGTAAAGTACTAATGCACTTGTTATTTAGCCAAGTTTTTTTTTGAAACCATGCTTAACGAATTATTCCGATTATTAAAAGGTATAGTAAGTAAATATTGAGATAAATATCGTTTTCCTAAAAAATTTGTATTCACGAAAAGTCTACTAAAAGAATATTAAATTAATGCTAATAGTGTCATGGATTCTAGGTTTGGTTGCATCATTGTGTGTATGTGTTAAGGTAGTAAGTTCCTTAAGAATGTTTATATAGTCATTTTAGTTTTGTAATGACTGAAAGCATTAACGGACGGCAGAATTTATCTAAATCGAATCAAATGATGGCAGATAGAAGCCTCTCTTGTTAAATTCTTTATATATATATGTACATATATCACAATATATTACATGCGTTCATGTCTTTCGCGTTATCAGACACACATATGTCAAGCGCGGCAATCTATTTATGGCTGTCATAACTCAATTGTCTCAACAATTCATTAAAAACGATAATAATGATGATAATGATGATGATAAATTAGTAGCAGAAGTGATCCCTAAGTATTTCAACAAACGTACGTAATATGTAGTTAGTTGAAATAACTACACTACTACACTGAAACTATGATGCCCTAGGAATACTCGCAAAAATTGCACAGTTATTCGATACACACACACATAATCTGACAGCAGTTTCATCCACAAGCTTATGTATAAATGGTACGTATATATATGTATGTGTCATTCATATTTTTCTAAATATTTCTATTGTATGAAACTGTATATGGCGCCAGTTGTGCTTTATGCGAGCTTTGCAATATCTGTTGGGTGGAATTTAGAGCGCTTGCTTTCTATAGTATGGATATAAGTTTGCCTTCAAAAAAGGGTGTATTTGTTAATGGAATTATCACATTATGTTTGTTGTTTCTAATTTTATGCATATATGTAAACAAAACACAATTTATTTTTATTTATTTTATATTTTACTCTTTTTTTTTCATTTATTTTTAGCAAATTACTGATTTCGTAGGCAAAGATAAACAAGAAACATAAAAAACTAAACTATAAGAAAAGCGGTTTGGGGTGACTTTGGACTGAAGTAGGAGACAAATTGATTTTCTACACCGCCGCAATGATTTCGAGCAGCGTATTGTATGACAAAAGCGATAGTCATGCGATTCAAATTTTAAGTTGTAAGCGCTCTTAGTCATCGCATTTATTAGCACATAGTGTCCAGTTCAAAAATTTGAAGCGTTGCGAGGATCGTTACAAAAAAGCCTTCACTTATCGGTTAAAGCAAATAAATGCTCTGGCAACCTTTCCTGAAATCCTTTCACAAACTATTTACAATGTCTTCGCTTGTCTTGGATTGGTCTTGAGTTTAGATTGTAGTGAAATTAATTAAGTTAATCATTTTTCAAAGATAAGTCAACGAAAGTTCTTGCATTGTTTCGAACCATTAATCAGGTAAGGCAATTGTACCCCTATTTTCCAAAAAGTGTGAAACATTCGTCAGTGGGATCGTAAGGCGATCAAATCTATTTGACTGTTAACATCGACTATAAGTTCAGCTTAGACTCGTTTCTCGTTCGTTTTTGAAGTGCTCAGTAAAAATAATTAAGGTTTTGTTAGTTTGTATGTGGCAACACCTACAAATATCTGGCCATAGGCGATTTTGGTTCAGTTCGCCGAATTGATATTAACTCACTCTCAAGTAGTTGTTTGAATTTTAATTTTTTATTAATTTTTAAATTTGTTGATGCCACAAATTTAAAAAAAAATTGTTTTTAATGAATTATTGTGTTGGAAACAATAACAACTGTTTTCCTTTCGCTAAAACAAATAACTACAGTGTAACTATCAACAATCGTTTGAACTCTGACTGTACGCCTCTTCGCAAGAAAGGCTGCAGAATTGCAGTTTCTCAGACAATAAGGAAGAACACAGCCCGTAATATAAAACCGTCTTCCATTATAAGAATCTAGCACTTGAGATATGCTTTGCTAGGAAATACCCAAGTATACGTTTCAGAGACCCCATGGATTATAAGGATTCACGGGTAGTATGATATTCGGAGGCGGCTTGACGTTGTTTGTCTTTCTATTCGTCATTCGAACCTTCACGATTTTAAAAATTGCCATAATAGATACCTTAAGCCTTCTACTACATGTGGGAAAAGACGACATTTTTCCTTTGAAATTTTGTCTACCTCTCTGAAAAGAGAAACTCAAGCAAATCTTCGCTGGGAAGTTACAGCCTAATGTCTTATCCATTGATACGACATATTTCCACTCCTAACGTTAATATAGTTTCATCAAGAAGACCATTGAGTAGATATAAGGACGAAGGCGATGCGAAAACCGCTAGTGTTTGTAATGAAGATTTTAATGTTAACTAACAATTTGTGTCTAGATTTAGAAATGTTGATGCCGTACCCTGCCCGTATAGTTAAAGAAATACTTTCGAAAACGATCATAAAAAAATTTATAGTAATAAGAAAACAGATATCTCAGCCAAGCAGCACAATTTCAAAATTTTCATTCTTTTCACTCGTTATCTAAGTGATTTCTTAAGTGATTTTCGAATGGTTAAACATTATTCATTAAAAAATGGCAGCCTTTGCCTTCTTCAAAGCTTTCATTTAAATGCGTGGCAATTTTTTTTTTAAATATCCTACGTACTTTTCTAAGTATAGATATGTAAATTACAAGATTAATAAAAAAAATAAATAAATAAATAAATAAAAGCCGAAAGCCTTAGATGCTAGTGATTTAAGACTTTAGTCTTCGAATTTATTCTCTGGCTAAATTTATAATAATAATAATAATAATAATAATACAAGACTTACTTTTTAAAGAATTCATTGCTTCGCCCAGACCCCCTTAAGTTACAAAAACCTCACAATAATGGCTCCAATCTTGCCATTTCTTAACATAGTACGAGAGTAATTTTTTTCTTTAAATTAAACTTATGATGCTTAACATCTTTGCCGACTATTATCCATCCTATTATGTTTTCTTCCGTCGAAAAGTTAATTCTCAACTAAAGGCTTTCTTTTAGGTTGCCATAGTGCCATAGCTCTCCTTAAGCATTGTTTCTCTGCAAAATCAAAATATTTGAAATATTAAATTATTTTGTTTGTAGTTTGTGCAAAACTTTTGCAACAATTACTCGTTTGCTCTCCTTTTCGTAATGTGATACTGTTTTCTTATCTTATTTAAAAAAAAATTTGTACTGACTGTACAAATTTTCGCTACACTAAACGTTACGCTTTGTCTTTGAAAAGCTTGAATTTTTCCAGTGAATATGGGTGACGAAGCATTGGGTAAATGCAAAACGTATACGAAAATAGAAAATATTAAGCTATACAATTATCTTTACAGTCTGTTTGTTAACTTAAAAATACATTTACAATATCCATCAGCAGACTAAGAAACAAGATAAACAATTTTTCTTCCTCACCACTTACAATTTTCTTAGTCTGTTTTTTTCCTTCTTCTACTTTTTTTTTTTATCATTTCTCAGGTCAGAGTGTTATTCAAGGTAGTCATTGTATTCAAGCAGAAGCTTCTACAACGACCTAGTTTTTACGTTTTCCTCAAGAGCGGAGGGAAAGAGTAAAAAAAAAGGAAAAAAAATCGAAAGAATGCTGGAGATACCTTGTAATAAAAAAGATTTTCCACTAGTCATTTGATTTGTTTGTGTTTTACTTTTTCCACTAAAAGTTTTATCCATTTATATTGGTATATATATGTATATATATATATATATATCTGCTTGAGTATACTATACACAGTTTGCCAAATTACTTTCGAATAATTGTTGTCAACACCCTCTCTGACTGCTTTTTTGCTGCTTAAATGCCTTAATGTGCCCAAAGGCCGAATGTATATGTTATGCTTGTGAATGGCTGTGTGCTTCTGATTGTGTTTAAGAAATACTACTACTATTGTTAAAAGTATGATCTCACAGAGAAGTGTACTGTTGAGTTGCTCTATTGTTAACCCTTTTGACATTTTTTGTATACATGCAAGCCTGCTAAGACAGGTGTTACCACCACGATTATACACATACCCTGTTGCTTATGTTCTCCGTAATGCATTATACTGCCTTTATGCTTGGTGCTTATTGAAAATTATTTTGTTTAAAGTGTTCCTTTAATAAAGCAAAATTTTATCATAAATTTTCAAGTAGATTGAATTATTTTTCCTGCTTTTTTTCCGTTTTGAATGTTCAATTAAGTTATAATTTACCTCATGGATTTTAAGTAAGACAAGTTGCTTTGTTGCTTGCTGTAAGTAAAAAGGATTATCCTTCTTTAAAAATGTTCGCAAAAAAACAATAAATTTTAATTTTTTTTCCTTTACATTTTGCAATTAAATCTTTCAAGCACTTTCTCGTAATCGGAAGGGTGAAAACATAAAAAGGAATATTATCTAAAAATTGCTTTACAGAGTTTGCAGACATAATTGGCCGGTAAGGAGTTTCATTGTGATTTATAATTTCACGGTTAGGCAAAACTTTCGGCTAATACGAATTATTATAAATTTAAGGCATTTTGTCTTTTCTCCTTTTCCCATCTTTGTAAAGGAAAATGTTTTATGCAGAATATACGTTTAGAAGTAAATTTAATTATTGAAAATAGTAAATAACGTATTGCCGGTCAGCAACGTTTGGAAATAAGGGAATGCTAGGTGAATGTGTTTGTTAGTCATTTTCGAGAAACAATGTACAATCGTTCTGAATCTAAAAAATATACAAATGTGTACAAAATATGCATTAACATATCCTTTCGCGTCTCTCTTAAAATTTTGTTGACATAAAACCTCCTTTTATAAGATTGTTTATGACAGATTGCGTTGTTTGTTTATATATACAAGTTAAACGTGTTGGGGTGTTGCAGAATTTTTATATAGAATTTCATATTTTGCAATAAAGTTATGTAAGATGTGAGTAAGCTATTGTGCTTTACTCTAAGGCTGTTAGGAAATGATTCACTATCGAATTATTCATTAAATGACTAGTTGTTCGTTATATGCATCGAACTACCAAATGTTTGCCTGGAGCTCCTCTTACGCTTAGTAGGTCAATTTGATAGACTCAACATGTCACGCCTGGAACCCAATAAATTTATACTTTCATCCTTATTTAATTTAACTCAATATTCCGCACCAGGACGAGTAGTTCCATATCTTCTTCCAATATACATTTATTGAGGCGCTGTACCATGATATTAGATAAACTGCGGCCAGTCGATATACGCGGGTTTACTTTCCAGTGAAGTAGGCAACCCATTAACCGCGATTGGTATTAGACAGCAGCTTACAGTGAATGCCCGATTGATAAAAGCTCCTAGGCAAAACTCCGCATATCTCTTTGCCTAGTTGAGTTTTCCACCCAGACGGTGCTTCGCGGTGTTTCTACACGTAAAGAGGATATCCCCCGAGTAAAAAAAAATAGGGCAGCAGAATTTACTCATTCCCAACTAAGCCATGTGGTTTCTGTCAATAGCTTATCTCTTTATGGAATTTAATGTATTAGTAGAAGCTGGTCCAACCCTTTCTTATTATTCACATGAGTGCCATGGCTGTGTATACTGTGTACGGCAGTTTCCAAGTTGGTATCTCCGGCGGAACTTCTTTCGGTTAGTCTTAGTAAAGAAGCGGTTCTACTTTCTTAACACGCAATCGCGCAATCGATAGTCCTGATCTTTAGCAACACGGTCGCGTACTGCTGGGGTGTTTTTGTTTCGTTTCTTCGCATATCTTTGGCTTAACATGATATGCTATACTAATCTGAAAATTATGCACTTATCTTCTACGTATCTCTTAAGCATTATTAATAACACCTATCGCAGCCAAAAAATAACAATTCGGTCTCAAAACGTAGCAGGTGGAAGCGAAAATGCCCCAAGGTCATTTTACGTTACAATATAAAACATTAGAAGATAATAGATAGAAAAGATGTCATAATATAAACAATAAAGAGCCAAACGTAAGCGGAGATCCTCTTGGGAAGCCATTCACAAGTAACAGTAAAAGCAGCAATAGATGATTGAAGGCAAACTAAAAACAATCATCCTAAGCTAAGCACTTAATCTGCTTGAAGTTGTTAAGTATGTTAAGTTCGTGACGAAACAAAATTATTTGTTTTGAGCGGATCTTCTTGTTCACTTAAATTAACTATATTTTCAATTGAAAATCAAGTTTGTTCTTCTTAATAGCTCTTAGCCTTTTGTGTTTGATTATTTTTGGTTCAACAAACTGAAAAAATAGGTGAACTGTATAGAAAGTAAGCACAATATACTCGGAAAGAATGAACAAAAAAAACAAAAAAGAGAAAAAAATTAAAAAAAAGGATATTATTCTGTGAAACCAAGAAGTAATAAATAACTAATGGAAGGATGTCAGCACAACAGTTAATATATTGTAGTTAGACTATGAACTTGATGAGGTTTATTGCAATTTTTTATTATGTTATTTGTTTTTGAATAAAGTAGAGAGTGAGTGCACTGACCATAACGAAAAAGTATGAAACAATTTGTATTAGAGATTAAAACCAAACGGAAGATATGCAGACGACATAAATAATGTTTTATGAACTTTTAAAAATAGTTTCCAATTTGCCCTGCGCGCAAAAAGGGAACTATTTCTGGATGAGATTTTTCTCTGAGGAATAGGGATCGAGTTGCATACAATTTCACATAGAAAGTAAACTAAGAGGACGGACATTTGCTGAAACGTGAACATAAGACGAAAGAGGAGAGAAAAAAAAAGCAAAGAATATTATCTTATCAGAATACATAGATAGAAATAGAATAGAGTCCTGAAGAGAAAAATGTGGCAGAACAGGTTTAAAACTTTACACTGATCGGATACTTTATGCCTTCAGATTTATATTTCTGTTCTTAAGTCGCAATGACAAATCCCATCCCATAAAAGTCATCCTTTTTCCGTCATTGTACTGATACAGAGCCTTTAAGAGTTCGAAATTTATTTATTGACATCTCAAACTAACTAAAACTAATATTAAAGACTAAATAGGTTCATCTAACTAATAGCTCATTGAGCTCTGCATTTGTAGTTTATTTAAGAGAAATGAAATCTTTTTTAAGGCAATTTCCCAAAAACATTTTATAAAAACAATAAATTTTATCAGTTTATGGGTAATAATTTTTACAATAATTAAATGCATTTGATATAAATAACCTTGAGCTAAATTCATAAGCAATGTGCTGAATTTTCACTCTTCACAAATTTGTAAAAGACAAAAAAAGGAAAAATGAAAAAAAGCATAAAATAGTTATCTTTCCAGTCTGTTAACTTCGATTGTTTTTAGTTATCCTCTTGCATATAACCTTAAACAATGAACTGAGTCTTTTGTTTGAAATTTTCTTACCTCTGAAATTGTACTACGTACCATGTACTTGACATTTTTCGACCTAGTTTAGCAATAAGTTTCCATAAACATAGACATACACATACACACACACACACATGCGCTTGCTTCAAGTCATGCATATTCATTCTAATTTAAATCAAGCTTTCAATATTTCTTAGCAAGTTAAAGGCATAATCTTAAGGTAAGAAAGTTTCTTTCTTAAGCTCACCGTAAGAGCTAAATTAAGTCAATTAAAATTTCGTAAGACATCAGTAGAAGTATGCATCGGACTTTGCTTGATTGAGATGACTAGCTGACGACGTCAGAAATTTTAATTGAATTTTGGTAAGATAGTATACAAATATAAAAGTATCGAATTTCCCAATCTGGCTTGATTTTATTTCTAAGTAAACGAAAGTTACTCAAACTCGTCCGGTTTTGAAAAAGACTTTTCACTTTCTGCGCCTACTTTTTTTCTAATCAAAAGAAAATTCCACTCATTTTAATATCAGATCAATCCTAATAGCCGCAAAGAAGTATTTCCATCTTTTTGGAACAATTTCATATAAATTTCATATTTGCGCATGCGTAGCCGAGTATATAAGAGTCGCGATTACCAAGTTACTTCCTGCCGATTCAAATCGCAGTGGGAAAGAGTAGTAGCTGTAGTGAGCGCTCAGTTGGTAAAGACACAATCCATCGATGTCTCTTTTTTCTTTCCTCACTTCTTGTTGACTGCTGCCGTGTTACACGTATAAAGGATATGCCCTGAATGATTCGTCATTTTATGAACGATATAAAAGAATAAGAAAATATATATATATATATATATATAGATATATATATATATAAAGAATGGACCGAATGCATATCTCCTGCTCGCTTTGCGATAACCGTTGCCATTTTATTTCAGCCTGTCTATGCAAATAGGCTTCAATTGTTTTGCTTGTTTTTATGAAAATAATTTTATCAGAGTTGAGTTTTTTTTTGCCATGTAATTTTCAAAATATTAAAAAAAAAGCCATGCCTCTTGCCTTAAATCTTCAGGCATTGCGTTTGTTTCAACTTATCAAAAGAAAGGAATTGACGAATAGAGATATCGCAGAGAAGCGATCATCACATACAATTTGTAAACCATATAAAGTAAGTTACAATTCATGTATTTTGTCTGCGTGCCTCACGCAATGTAGTAATAATGTAGACGTGGCAGCTTATAGTATTTACTGATCAGTAGAATTAGTTGGAAACATAAAAAATATAGCACTCTTGCTTGTTTTTTATACTCATTTTGTCAGAGTGTTTGCAACACCCAAAAGGAAGCTTCTGAGAATATATAAACTATATACATTTTCGATCAGCGTGAAATGCTGAATCGATTAAACCATGTCTCTTTGTTTGTGTATCTCCTGATCGCAAAATGGGGGAGATATTGACGTGAAATTTGATAGAAATATTGGAAGTCTTTGCACGAAGGTTGGGATTGAAAATGGGGCCAATTGGTCAGAGCACACGCCTGCAGAAAAATGTAAAGTGAACGCAACTCGACTTTTCTTCCCACAAAATGTGAACGATAGAAGATGTCTCACATCTACTTCATGGAAAACTCCATTATTTATGTGCAAAAATGGAAAAGATCAGCCAGGCCTATACAAAGTTACAAGTGATTAAATTTTCGTTTTCGCACTTTTTTGCGGTCTTATGTTTATTAATAATGTTTAAAATTATGTTGTACACTCCTCACATGAGAATATGTTATCTGCCAAAAAATTCTAAAATATATAGTATATATAAGTAAAACAACCCCGATGCGGTGGATTAATTTTTACTTAATAGCACCTGTGATATGGGTATTAAATAAATGAACTTGGAAAGTAGCAGGCGACAAGATAAGTGTTTTAATTCCAAATTAATTGTGGTAAACGTCACTACATGGTGGATTACGTTTTTCTCAACAATACCATCGCTCAGGGTATCAACTAAAGCACTTGGCGAGTAGAATACGCCAAGTTCGGTGTGCGAATTCTAAATTCGGTCTTCATGCGAGGTGGTGGACTAATTTTTCTAACAATATTTCTTAATAAAGTGAAACGTGAAAGATAAATTTTATCCCGTTCACTTCTTACTGACCATAAATATGTGCATGGAATGCTAAAGATTTTAATGACGATGGGTATGCGAGACTCGTCACCAGCCAAATATAAATTTTTTAACTTGTTTTTGACTGCAATTAGATCTTTGTAAAAAAAATGGCACAAATGTTTCATGCGGGAACCTCTTAGTTTCCTGTTTTTTTTTTTAAATTTTTTATAAAATTTTTTCTTTTTATAAAATTTTACTTTTCAATTTTCATTTCACGCTATTTAATTATTTCATTTTTGCTTATTTTCACTTAATTTAACATTTATTTTTCGGACAGTTAATTAATAAATATTTGTCGAAGCATTTAACATTTTAAACCACATGCCGCACACGTAGCCAATGAGTGTATTTTTGTAATTAGTTCATTTTATTTTATGTTTTGATTAAATTGTCATACCAGAAAAAATCTGTTTGCTTGCCCGTTAACAGAGGTTATATACACAAGCAGTCATAACGTTCGTAGCATCCGGGAATATATACAAAAGGAAGAAAAAAAAACCGAAGTGAAAGGGAATGGAAAGTAAAACTAAGCGGATCTAGGGATAGAATGCAAATTCAGCTGATGGTTGTATGCTTCTGCTGATTCTAAATGCTAAAGCATTTCAGATTTATTTTCATTCCCAAACATACTTTATCTTAATATACTGCGTCACTGTCCCAGTTTTGACAAGCTTTCTTCTTCTTTAGTCAGTATTTGCACCAGAAACGTTCTCCCTTTAGCCAATAAAGAAATTTGACGTAGATTTATCATAATACCTCTAAGGTTTATTTCGTATCCTATGCTTCGTACCCTTTGAACGCAAAGTTATATGAAGATAACAGTAAGCTACTTTGGAAATTTGTTTCTTCTTGAAAGACTGTGAAAATTTTCTCAGTTTACGCTTTTACTTTATAAGAATGGTAAGTAACCTTGCCTCGATCATGTGCATCTTACATCGAGTGCTATGGTTAGTTGTAATACACTCGTGACATTCAGTTGGCATCCAAGCCGTAACGTTCCATAAATACATTACTTTTCACTTCTTGAATAGAATGAGACGGTGATCTACACTACTGTTGGAGATATTCTTATTCATTCTTACAAATATGCAGATTTTCAAGATCGGTATCTATGTCATTCCCGACATGTGGTAGCTTGCTACATACGCATTATCTCGCGAACTGTCTTAAGTGCCTTAGGAATCGTTTGTTTCCGGTTAACTTATACAGTCATAGATCCGTCATACAAGCAGAATTAAGACTCATTTCGAGATCTAGATCATAGGATATCAAGAGTTATAAACGAAGGCGCATGCAGTTAGATTTAAAACAAAACTTAATCCATTGCGAAAAACACGTCCTGTTCCGGCCTACGGCAAGATATTTTAACGAATGTAATCTATTTTTTATCCGATATTACGACCCTTGATATGAAATTTATTTCACCTCTTCATGGTTTAACATAATGACATCATCTTGGCGCACGTCTACATGTAACACATCTAACGTTATGTTCTTAATATAAAAATGTTGATCAACGCAGCCTGGACGAGTGGATCCATGCAACTTTCTTTTGATAAAAAGAATATTATAGGTACAGAAAAGGTTCGATTCAAGCTAAGAATAATTTTGCCCCAGTTTTTTGTTGTACGTAACAATCGAATGCAACATTTAAATGTTTACCCGATATCTTCGAATTATTTTATCAATATATTTATCTCAGAGAAAAAACTTTTATTAAATATGCGTAAACATCTATAGACCGGTCTATGTACAATTAATGTCAATTTGTTGCCGTAATGGTAACAATTCCATCTGGTGAACCGCAGTCATGGACACAACAGTTAATTTATTATGTTTATGCGCTCATACAGTTCCCCTACTGGCTCAGACACCTAAATACCTACAGGAATACATATATACATATATACATACATATATATATATTCACATATACATATTTATATACATATATATATATACATATATACATACATGTATACATATATCCATATATACATCCATACATACAAAAATATAAAATATATATTCATATGTATTTATTTATTTATGTAAACACATGTATACATAACATTTATATGTTTTTAATATAAAATAATATAAATTGTTCATATATTCAGACGTCAAATCGTTCGTCGATGATTATTGCTGAAGTTATGATAAAAAATAGGTAAGAAAGGTATATTCGGTTCTCGTAGAGTCTTTTTTTCTATGCACAAAATTTAATTAAGAAAAAAACTGACAATAAAACGAAAAAGCGAAATTTCAATATTCTAAAATATTGAAAGGGCGTGGCCAATCTTTTACATGTTTGGTTTGCTTCTGAAACTAGAGATTTCCTCAACTTACGTTGTATTGCCCTTGCAATGTCTTTCGACCGGTTTAGCTTATTGGACCCAATTCGCGTGTAAGAACTTCCAATGCTTTTCTCAGATTTAAAACTGATTTCACAACTTTGGCGATTAGAAGAGTATTTGTCATCGATTTTTATACAAACGGACATGACCAGATTAATTTAGGCTTCGATATGCTGATCAAGAATACATTTCGAGGTGTCTCTGAAATAGTCTTTTGCTAAATGGTTTTTCATTTCATTTAATATGCTTCTTAAATTTTATGATGCTATAGGCTTTGTTGAACAAACTAAAAAACAAATAATTGACGTGGAAAATTTTTAAAAAATTTTCAATATTTAAATGTAAAGCTCCTCCTTATCGAAGATCATCATGATGAAACAAATTGTCAGGTACAAAAGTCTCAAAGAAAGGATATCACTTTCTAAAAACGCGCATAGTCGGTATTACTGATCCACAATCACATATTCTCGGTAGTTGGCTCCTATTGATGTAGGTAACCATTCTAAACTTTTCAAGACACAATTTAGATATTTTCAAGAAACGTTAAATTGTGTTTTCAGTTTAGTTTTTAATGCAGAAATTTCAAAGTACATAATGTTGCTTAACCAAGTTAGGTGGTGACCGCAACAGTTCACGCCGAAGTGGGTAATTTTTTTAATAGGAATTCCTCCTAAATCAAGATTTCCTCGTAAATTCAAGATATGTCTTCTAAGAGATAGGGATTGCGTACCCAATCAGTAGATTAGGAACGCATTATAACTACCACCGTCGACGCCCTTTGAACCTGCGAAGACTGACTTAATAGCACCGATTGCAATGCGGCAGCCCAATTAAACCATAAGCTATAAGCCTATAAGAAGAGCCTACTCTTCATTCACGCTTGTGCATCACGTAAGCACATTAATTTTCGAGGCAGCAATTAGGCAGTCATGATACACAAATTTGTAGGCGAGCCGCTATCGTATTTATGCTTCACTAGCAAGCACGGCAACGCATAGCCTTTTGTTTTGTTTGTTTGTTCCTTTCGATAACTATAAAGCAAAGATTGTCTTCAATTCCTACTCAACTTGTTTCATTTCGTGTTGTGTTGTTGCGATGCTTCAATAGCATGTCACCATGAAATACTTAATGCATTTTGTTTACTTTGCTGTGTCGTCACTTTTTCTGCTCCATTTTGCCTTTCTTCTTGTCTTTTTTTTTGTTTGCATTAATGCGACGACGAGTATTTTGCAATTTTGATGATATCGTTGACGATGGCGCATCCCGTCGCGTGCGGTGTATTAAAAATATAATTCTACTGATCAGAGTAAGGATTTCAATAGTTTTGAACTTTTTCGTAAATACACGAATGATTTTGCAAAAAAGAAAAAAACTCTTGTAATTTAGTTCAGTAATTTTTTATTCTACAACGAACACACAGATGAAAATTGTACTCTTTTGTACATAGATTTAAGATTTCAACGGCAAATTTTAAATTTTCTATATTAAATTTGGAAAACACCTAAGCTGTAACTAATGATGGACAGACATGGATGATTCTCGAATTTCTTTGTGAGCACTTTAAACGAGTTAACTGGATTCTTTTTGCTGCCTTTACTAACGATGGGAGACAATGATAGATGTAGTTTTGTTATCTTACGCAATAATATCTCAGTAATCGAATATAGTTTTCGTAGAAAGTCGTTCCTGTTTATTAGTCCAGATTTTTCTAAATTAATAGCCAGAAAGCTACGAAATTTTCACATTTACTATCGTCAATAGTCGTCCGAGATCTGTATGTCATCCTACGAGCGTATTTAGCGATATATTATGTAATGATATTTTTTTAAAAACATGACAAAATTGCCTTTTGATTTAAGAGATTTTAATGTATTTAGGTAAAATAAAAAGAAAATATTTAATAAATTTTGCTTCTTTCATAATCGGATTATCAAAATTTACTCGAATCCATGATTATGCCAAGGTCTTAAAAGTATTTACCTCAATTTTTTGTGAAATTTTCATTTTTTAACGCTTGAAATAAGGATTAAGGATTCAACTGAAATCGTTATGTGTATAAGATTTCTAACTTGCTTCGTAATATATAACTGCAAAAAAAAAAACAAGGAAAATTGAAATTTAGCAAATTTTTCGATAGTGAATGAATATGAGTTTGAAGAAAAAGACGAAGAAGAAAACAAAGCAGTAAAATATTTTATTTACTTTTACCTAAATCCTTTTTCATTCAAACTGCAATTGGCTTTGGGAATATTTTTGCATGTATTTTATTAGTTGAGTATGATTTGTTTTGTTTTGTTTTGTTTTGAAAAACAGGAAAATTTGTGATAAGTGAGTGCAAAAATCGTAATTAAGATTTATATTTTGTTCAATATTTGTTTTAAATTATATTTTAAATTGGATGAAATTTTTGCATTTAAGTCGACTTTAATAAATTTTAATCCTTCGAAAAATTCAAAATAAAAAAAATATAAAACGAATGCTACTCTTATGATAATAAAATAAATTGTGTTTTGTTCGTACGTTAGTTAAATGCACATAAAAATGTGTGTGCTTTTGCGTATTGAATAGAAGTTCTTTAAGTGTTTGTAAATCATTTTTATGATATTATTTAAATTTATGAAGAGAATTTTTATTATACAACAGGAACTTCAAACATTTAAAACAAAAAAAAAAAAGAAAAGAAAATAAAAGAAAATTTAGAAAAGCGATGCAAGGCTTTGATAGAGCAAAGTAAAAGTCAGAAGTAAGATACTGTGCGTATGAAGTTCTAAGTTGTCACACACTGTTTATTTTGATTTCGATCCTTCCCAAAGAAAAGGAAAGCAAATTAAGAGAGGAATGTCGGGGCCAGCCTGCATTCGTACAATATACTAAAAGCTTTACTTTTTTTTCTCTCTAGTTATGCGAATTTGTCTACAAATCTTTATTTTTATTCATTGTTTTCATACTTTTCTCAATTTCTTTATTTGCTGTTGAGTTTAGTTCTCGTTTAGAAAGCCTTAAAGGCTTCTTAACTATTCTCGTTCCTTAATTTTCTTGTATATATGGTTTGCTGTGTATGCAAACTAGTTGATCCATCTCTTTACGACACAACTTATCTATGGAAAATAATTGAAATAAATAATTAGAAATAATAGAAAATAGAAATGTTTCTCTAAATCCCGCCACAGATCGGCAGGTATCCAAAGATATGAACATAAATACTGTAATCAACAAAGAACGCGCAATTACATTACATTTTTCTCTATCTTTGTGGAAGTGATAAGTTGAAGTTCGGGAAAATCAACCCTGGAGCGCGTCATAACCTTCTTTCTTTTCCCTCAACTGTGAATTCAAAATTTTAGGGCTTTCATACTAAAAAAAAACGGGTTAAGTTTAAATTTATCCTTCCTCAATCCCTTCGTCTCAAAAATAGTATACCAGTAGTATATATATGGGGGAACGTCGACGCAAATTTTGGCCCGCAAGAAAAAGTCTTTTTTTTTTCTTTTTGGTGTTCACAATTTTTGGGTCTTTCCGGAGAATAGTATATATATGGAGGAACGTCGGCAGCTTCCGCCACATAACCGCACTCCCATAAACAAGCCACACATACACACACAATACAATTCCTACTACACATCCCACATGAAACTCTATCTTCCCACACAACACGGATTATCCGTTCCAATGGGGACAATCGCATTTCATCACATGCGCTTCTTTTCAATTATACTCCCTCATATTACGGTCGCAAACAATTTCCCCACAAAAATTTTCCCTTCATTACACACATCTCAATGATCAAACGAAAAAGGATTCTTTCACGGACATATAATTATTTATGACTCTGATAAAAAAATATGTAAAAAAAGAAACACGATCGCGCATGCAAATGTCTACACAAATTTCCACGAACACTTCTCTTCATTAGACACATCTTAATGGCCAAACGAGAAAAAAAAAAAAAAAAAAACAAAAACACGATTCCTTCAAGCAGACACATTTATGACTCTGCTAAAAAAACTATATACAAAAAGAAACATGATCGTGCATACACATGTCTATACAAATTTCCAAGAAGAAAAAACAAATAAAGTGCACGGTGTGATGCGACTATTTCTGCATATCGCATTTCAGGACACTTAAGCGTCTTATGATGCGTCCTCATTTCTATTTTTTATTAATTCGTATAAATACCCCGCTGA
>KK499940.1:374686-511321 GCA_000688715.1 Glossina pallidipes | reverse complement strand
AAATAAATAAATAAATAAATAAATAAATATAAATATACATATATATATGTATATGCACAGTTTATATATAAGTTTGCAGGTGGATGCAAGCTAACATAGAAGCCATAATAAAGTCGATTGTCGAAAACACCAACATTCGTAGCAAGAGACTATGAATATGTTTTGAAATATTGTGCGCGCAGTTACTAAAGCACCAGATTTTGTCAGCCATGCTCAAGGTAATTTATAAATAATGAATTGAACCGTATCGTGAAAGCCAATTTAGAGGTACATGTGTATTCATGTATATAAGTTTGTCAATATATTCAAGCATTTGATTGTGATCTTAGGTATATTGAATTTGTCGCTTAAATAGCTTGATGGTACGTTATGAATTTAAGATATTGTTTGATGATTTTGCATATAGTGCATCATATTTCATGGACTGCGTTTTGTCAATGGTGTGCTGATTTAGGAAATTTTACAAAAGAAATCCTTTTTTTTTATATTAAATATTTTACTGAAACTTTTGAAAGTCGGAGTCTTACATGGCATTAATTGCTAAGCAATAAATTTTTGGTATTCCGTCTCCGGGCATGGTGAGAGAAGGAGATCACAAAAATGAATATAAGTTTACAAAACTTTCTCGAAAATTCTTTTTTATCAGTCACTAAATCAATTCACTTTCTTTTTTTTTGGCGTGAACACCTTCAAAATAATTGTCTCTATTCCAATTCCCTCTAACAATGTACGTTACATGAAAAATGTATTCATGTTTACATAGAATCTCTTTCCAGAATTTTTAAACTTCTTTTGCAACAAGTGATTATTTTACTTCCCAATTAATCGAAATGTAATTGATAAGTCAATTGTACCTTCAGGTTTGAGGGCTTATAGCCATATAAAACTAAATAGTGGTTGAAGTAATATTAAAAAGAGCTTTAGGTACATTTAAGAGATTCTCTCAAAAATTCTCAAAAGAGATTATCAAACGTATTTTGTCACGACAAAAAGTGCCTTAATCCAACTTCTTCCTAGTTATCGAATGTCGAGTTTTAAGTTCATCCGTAAGTTTTAAAACTTTGTGGAATTTCCGATTGTTCAAAGCTCTAAACACGTAAGGCCTTGCCAACTGAATATGTTTTACTTGTTTATGTACAAACTACTATTATAATGAAGTACGCAGATAGAGAGATAAAAAACTATTAAAAGGGAGAGTAAAATATTGGATTTGTATAGTAGAATAGAAGATTGCTAAAAAGGGTAAAGGATAAGATATTACACTTAAAGAAATTGCCCATAAAGGCATGTGCGACTGAGTTCGTGTCAAGTGACGATAAATAAAAACACTAAGGTAAGCAATTGAGTATAATTTGTAGATTTTTTTTGATGGACATATAGTCTTCTGGTGTTTTATGCATTTCATTGCATTTTTAGCGAATGCGATAATTTATCGTTGGTTAATACGTTATTTAAAAACAATCTTACTTACGTAGCAAACAAAGTGCTTCAGACAACAAATAGTGTTCCTTTCTCAGCACTTGTACAATTTTTTGTTAATGTTTTGTCCATATTTACGAAGACGAACGAACAAGTAAGAAAGAAATGCAAATGATCATTGCGGAAAAAAGGAAATGATCAACATTCTAAAGCCTTGAAATTTTACAGAAGAAAAAGTGAGAATTAAAAACAAATCAAAGGATTGAGAAAACTTCTCTAACATGGAAGAGGAAACTGAAATTGAAATTTGGCTTAAAAGACGAATTATACTTATACTTTCATTGCTTGGTAAGCGGTACTGAACTTTGATTTAACTGATTTTCAAATTTGAAATGGGGAGAGAGGTAAAAACTATAAAACACCCAGTCCAGCACTAAGGAAATTTATTTAACGGTTTTAATCTAATATCAAGACGATATTCATTACCAACAGTTAATTTATTCCTTTCCGTATCGTAATTTCAGTGCAGGTGTCCCTCGTATAACGCGGTCAATTTGTATCCGAATCTTTTTTATTTATTTATTTAAACTAAGATCTGGAATAATAGATTTTGAACTTCGATATTCTATAGGTCAGGACAATGTGTATAGGGTTGTATCGAAACTTGTTTTCGAGATAATCTGCTCTACAAGACTTGAAAATAAAATAAATCAAGGTAACTTGTACCGTATTACCTCAATCAAGGAAAATCAAATGTTAAGGTATAACATTTTAAACGCACATGTAAACCAAGTCAAAAAATAATGATGAGGATGACAAGTTTAATTTCCATCAAAAACTACCCAAAGTAAATTTTTTTTCTCAAATTTGATTGGAAGTGCTTTAGAATAACTCTGCGATGCTAAACAAGTGACACCTGTATATGTTGTTAATAATCGTAAACAACAAATACTGGTCGATTGTTATTTTAGTACTTGGCTATGGAAAATTCAAAGGACTTATATTTCGCATACACAAGCAAATTGAATTTTACATAAATCATTGACACAAACTCTTAAATTCAGTGAAGTCATTTTCTTTCTAAATATTATAAATTTATTACAATAACATTTTGTCTAAGTACTGTTACTGTCTTTCATATCCTGCATTCTTTCTTATTATCTGCAAGTACAAACATGAAAGATGTTCGTAAGTAAATTTGTTTGTACCTGTTTTCATGCTTTACCTATATTCTTGCAAAATCGATGGGGAAACTTTAATGTCGGTGATATAAAAAGCCTTTACCCATATATAAATACATATACATACGTATATATACATACCTATGTATATGCGCATAAGAATGGATATATACATATATATGTATATACGTGGATGTAAGTGTGCTTTCATGCATGTATTGCTTGCCATAGATATGAGCGTTACTTTCAGTTATGTATTTATATATTTACAGATACGACGAGTTGGTTCTTTTACGCGTGCCACTGTCAAATATCGTTGTTAGTATTAAGAGAAAAAAAAGGGAAAGAAAGAAAGGAAAAAGCAAGAACTCATGTTTATAATATTTTCAAGTTTTTCCCCATACATACATATTGTGTATGTGTGCCTGCATTTACTATAGTGTATATATTTATATATTATCGTATGTATGGATATTTGTAAGTGTGTATGTACATCGTTGTGTTCATTGTAGTCAATGGTGCATTAGGATTCATAAACATTTCAGTTTCTTCATATAATGCACCTGAATATGTTGTTCTTGTACTTGCTGGTTTTTTGTTGTTGTTATTGTTGTTATTCAAAATTTATATGTTTTATTAATAAGAAATATTCAGTGCATTTAGTTTCTTCATACGAAGGGTTCTTTCTTTTTTTTTTGTTCGTTATACTGTTTACAGTTCACTGGGGGGAAAAAAATGTAATTTTCTACAACTGTCAATACTTCAGGATGTTTTCTGAAACTGAGATATAAATAATAAGAAAATATTTCTATGTCTTTCGAATATTTTCTTATCATTCATTTTTCCTCTTTTTTTTCCCCCAATTTCAGATATTTCCTATAATTCTCGTAAAAATCGAATACTAATGTCGTACTAATGCGTACACTTGCTCAACGCAGATAAAACTCTTCGAAGATTAAGTGATTGAAAAGTTAACTGTAGATATTTAAATTGGATAAATATCCTTAATTCAATGATTCTAAAGATCTTTGTTGAAGATATTCATAAGAGTATGAATATCGAAAATTACGCAGATGTAAATATATAAAATAATCGCTCACATGTGTCATTTACTCCCTGTGCATTAAGCCTTTGGACTTTATTTCAACTTTTTTTTATAATTCCCATAATGGTCATAAGCGATGGAGAGTCACATCCTTTTTGGTATGATTCATTACAACAACAATTACAGTTACGGTGAAAATTTGTCCCCTAAGATTTCTGGAATAGGTTTCGTTCAAACCTGAGAAAACGTCAACATCATTTCTTATTTTAATTGCCGCGCAGTTTGCCAACAACGGTGACCGTCACAAACAGTTAAAAATTCGATTTACAGTGGACAACAAGATAATCGCTGTTTTTTCGCAAGATGCGATCAAAAAAAAAATCTAAAATGTTTCTCAAATGCCTTTTATCAAGAGTGCAATGAAACCCTCTACTCATTCGACCTTGTAATTAAACTACTGCGTAAGAGGTTTGAGAATAATAGGCCCAGTTGCTTGAGAAGCGTGTTCTTTACATAAGGACATTTGCTAGGCAAACTCAAGTAACTCAGCCATCGATGTGCTTCTACAATAGCTTTGCCAATAAGCTTTTAAATGTTCTTCTGGCATCTAAATTCATTGGTATTATCATTAGTCAAACGATTGATATGTACATTTATATACAACTATACGATTTAGACATGTGTCTGTGCATGTAACCCTAAGGATTAATATCGTTTAACCTTCTTCTGTTAACTCTGCTTCTGCCGTACCTTCCCGTCCCTAACGGGTCCCTTCGGTAACCCTTTTACCACTGGAGTACAAACCCGATTATGTTCTTTGCACAGCTCACTACCATTTCAAGTTCAACTTATGACCTTTCGTTGCGAAAAATTTATTGGCCAACGATAAGCGATAAGGTTTGCTATTTGCATTATTAGTATCACTGCTAATTTTGTGATATATATTGAAATGACTATTGATTTAAAGAAGAAAAAAACAAAACAAAAATATGAAAAAATACCACAAGTAATGAAAATGCATTCAATTATCTGGTAAAATGAACATGACATGGCGGAGGAAGGAAAGGAATATTTATCATAATCCTTCTAATTGTAAGTATGCTGATAAGAAACGCATTCCGAGAGGAAATTTTACGTACGACAACATTATTTCTTCAATTCAATATTTTAAAAACAAATTAAACAAGTAAGAAAACTAAATTCGATCAGCACCGAATCTTTTATACCCATCACCGTTTAGTGCAAAAAAAAGACAAAAGAAGTAAAAGAACAAAATTCTCATGGAATGGGCGCAATTGATTTCTTTCTACTTCAAAGTAAATGTTTTTGTCATAGAGGCATGTTGGCGCGTCCAAGTGGTACAGCATCGCCCATAGAATACGCGTTCAAATTTTTGTGCATTTATTTGCTATAGTTTATGAGTAATGAGCAAAAAATAAATTTTTTATTCCTTTTGAAAAACAGAGGTATTCTCAGTTTACGAGATGCTGTGGGCGTGTCGTTCGACTGATTTGTCCCAACACCAATCTGCGTGCAAGAACTTCCAATATTTTTGTCAAATTTGAAGTCGATAGCTTCATTTTTGCGGCCAGGAGAATGTTTAAAACCGATATTACACAGACTGATGGACGGACAGAGGCACATGCTTAAATGGATATAGAATTTGATGATAGAACGTTGCAAACGTTTTGACAAAATGAACATACCTCTCATCCTTCGGTGATGAGCATGAAAAGCATAAAGACCCTTTTATTTAATCACATTTTGCATTTCCTTTTCGTATAGCAGAGAACTTGACACTACACTTGATCATCTTGTCTAAACAAACGCCTAGACGGACATACCTCGAAAAGGCTTGGGTGTATAGTTTAATAAAGTCGCTTGTGCTGACAGTGATGGCAGTTAAGAGAATGAATTATCATAGTTCCACTAGTTGCTGATAAGCGTTCAATTTTGGATTTGTTTAATTAAAGAGCGATAAAAAGCAGTTTTGCGTTTATGCTACAGTAAACCGAAGTACACACATCCTTGTCACACTGTTATTAGCGTGTAAATGGATGTTTATTTATCGACAAACGCATTTAATATGATACACAGAAGTCTTCAGAAGCAAAGTCTGCATTTTTCAACTATATAAGGTTTTGAATGTAAAGTGGAAATCGTGGGAACGCACTGACGTAAATTAAATTATTTTTTATATTTGCATTTTTTTTTTTGTTTTAATTTACTGATATGTGTAAGCGTGAACACAATTATCGACAGTTGATTTTTTTTTTATTGTTTTCATCAGCATATTTGTAAATGTCACTCATATCACGCATCGTGGTGCTTATCAATTCTGAAATATTGTAAAAAAAAGAAAAACGATTTACTAACGGTAACTGTTTTTTTTTTTTTTTTTTTACGAACATTTCGATAGCAACTCATTGCATCATTTATACAGAAGTTTACAAATGATTGCATTAAACAAATGAAAAAATGACTGCTTTTCGATGCAATTCAAATGTATTGATTACTTAACACTTCAGATGTGTACTAGGGACAAAAATAATGCAAAAAAAAAAAACAATAAAAATGAATAAATAAATAAAAGTTTTGAAACAGCGAATGGCGAATCTTATATACCTACCGCGATAAATATGCCGATGAATATCGATCGGAACCTTTCGAAAAATCGATCTTGGGCTCCTAAACGCCGCTAATACATAGTCAAATAGAATTTTAAATCGATATTTGTATATAAAATTGTATAAAATATATTTACTAAAATTTATACATTCATTTCTTTCAATTTCAAACTTAGACTTGTTATCTCCATTAAGAGATTTGCGATTTCTCAATTCATTTAACACATTAATAGGTTTGGTGCTTTGCAAAAAAAAAAAATATTCAGTTACCTTTCATGCTGAGACAATTTGAACGAATGCGACAGTGCTCCGAATGTTCGGACGCACGGACAAACAGACCGATCATGATGAATGAAATCATATTTGAATTTACTATGTCAAGTATTTCGAAGCGTTTCAATTGAAGCAACCAAGTTAATACATTACGACTTTGCAGAGATGGACATAGAAAAGAAATAATAAAACGAAAATGAATATAAAAAGTAGAAAAATCGCGTATACTCGTATGTATCTTTACTGTTGAGTGTAATGTTCTGTGAAAATTGTAAATTGTACAAAAAATAATTGACATTAAAACAAACATTTACATTAGCAACAGTGTTAAATGTTTGATGATAATTTAATTCAGATATGGTTTTATCACTTCATGAATAGCGGCGTTACGCCAACGTTAATAGATATTGGTTATTTTTATGACCATCAAACGTGGACACCAAAACGCTATTGCTTTCCTTCTTTTTTTTTGGCTTGGCAGCACTCGTACTACATAGGCTATTCTGAAAAGTTTCGCACTTGATCGCGAATACGGAGGCACTTGCCTACAAAGGTAGAGAATGTGTTCTTGTATGTGTTATTAAGTGCCCGTCAAAATTTCAGCCATTTTGGACGCGCTATTACGTTTTGACAATCACTTCCTTGAGCTCGTTAATCTAAGTGGGTGTGTGAAAATGGAAAAAATTGAGTATTGCCCTATTACGTTTCGCTTTCGAATGGCAACATGGATAAATGCAAGTCGAAGACGAGTTGAACGCTATGTACTCTGGACTAATCTTTTCCACGACGAACAGAAATGTGGTTCCATTCGTTTACAAGCAGATATATTTCCGGGAAGTCCTAAAACTATCAGCACTAATGAAAACAACACTCGAGCTCATCAAATGGCGGTAGACGGTCAGCGAATTAATATTAAAGAGTTAAGAGTTAAAAATCATATATTGAATCGAAATTTAGGTATAAGCAAGCTGATAGCACGTTAGCTGTCCCGTTCACTCAGAGTACGATAAACGCACAGAGTCCCAAGTCAATGTTTAAAATGACAAAATTCGATGGGTCGAATTTCGATTTGTTGCCACACTCACTCGCACTAACACTCAGCCAATTTTAAACGTGTGCTGTAGCGGAAAAAAATGATGTCAATGTGAAAATTAAAGCACAATTTAATTGATAAATCGTTCTATAAAAATACGATACGGAATTGTTAGAGAGCCGCTGGATTGATTGCGAACAAAGACGAATTTCGCTAAAAGAAATGTTTTTCCTTTTTTAGGTTGGAAACTTTCAAACAATCTTCGCATGTAGAGCCCGGTCTTAAGATCAAGATGAATTTTAAACGAGCGTAAATTTTAAAGTCACTTTTTTTCTAAAGAATATTTGACACCTAGTATCGAATAATTTTTATGAAATTTTCTTTAATCGCCCACACTTTACAAACTGTTGCCTGTGCATTTTGAAGTCACACGACAAATATTGAATAAGAAGCAGTTGGGCGAGCCTTTGTGCGTCCTTTTAAAGCTCAAATGTACCCGAGCGTCCGAGCGAGGTAAAATAAACCCACAAACCCACTAAACGCCGGTGGGGTTATCATTATGTCAACATAATGAAAACTAAGGCAAAGTTAAGAAATGATTGGTTTTCGCAAAAAGACGAGTTTTGAAACGAGCATTTTGGACGGTCATCGCATTGAAGGTTTATGGAATCTCTTTGAGACAACGCCTTCGGAAAATATACGCAAGCTAAACTGCAAACACTTTACAATAGTGATAGCGGGCGTAGAGTTTTCTTTATTACTTTCTTTATCCATCTTGCGCGACATCCAAATATGGGCAATAAAATTCTCTTTGTATCAAAAACGAGTTATATGTTTATAATAAGAATTTGTGTGTGCGTGACGAAAATTGAAGTCAAATGAAGTACTAGTTCAGCATTGTATACTTATGCCAGATAATTGGGTATTGTAAGAACTTGATGTCGTCTTCGATATCAAGGGTTTAAAGATGTTGTGCTAAAGAAGAGAAAGCGGCCTCGAAAACGAGGGAGTAAGGGAGAGGCAAGTAGTTATCCAAAGTTTTCTGTCATTCAATTTTAAAGCAGCCATCATCAACACTTTACAGATTCTATTCAGTGATTGACATTATTTTACAAATGCTTAATAGTGTAACAGATTTTTCCCACATATATGTAGATGCGTTTGCCCATATGTGCGTGTAGATTGTGTTGTACTTGTATGAAATGTAATTATTAACACATCAAAAACACACGCGCTATGCTAACATCATTATTATCATCTGTATGTTTATAGTGATCGTTAGTAAAAACCTTGCAATTGTTGTGCACACGGGTGCACACACATACTCGCAAGATATTTTTTTTGGCATTTCATATATATTTTTTTTTCTTTTTTTTGGGTTGAATAATGTTGTCAGAAATCACTGTATGGTACGCTAAAGTAAATGTGTGAAAAATACACACATTTATATCTATATATATATAAATATATATATATATATATATATATATATACGCTTACGTATATAAACATCTGGTGGAAAAAAAAAAATTGCATATCATACCGTGGCACATGCCCCGTTTGCCACATCGCATGCCGTACAATTTTCATTTCATCATTTCATACTACCGTTACTCCTATCAGACCGCAGCCTTACAGTTTTATATTGTTTTCGTAGTTTTTCTGCTCACAACATTTGCTGTTTGTTGACGTCCTTGTTGTTTTTGTTGTTATTGCTGCTGTTGTTTTATATTTGCATTGTTATTATTTTTGTCTGTTATTGTCAGTTTGTTTTGTTTTGCTTTTGTTGCTTTTTTTTTTCTTAATACACTTTCAAAACGGCATTAAAAGGATTATTTTTCATTTTGCACGCGTGCGTGTAAGTGCAGCTTCCTATACTACTACTACCGTCAGCCAACCGCGATAAGTTTATTATTAAATATTACAGATTTAGCTAAAGCGTTCATTGTATTAGTGATAATGAGAATAATAATCAGTTACGATGACGTTACAATGCCTGCAATACTTTCGGTACTTAAACAATTTACATGAATTGTCACGTATGGGTGTGTGCGTGTCGTTCTAAGCAAATATTTAGAAAACTTGAAAACATGTTTCATGAATTCATAAGTAATTTGCTTCAAAATATTTCTAATGCATGATTCGCTGTGTTTTATATATGAAATATGAAAAGGGGAACAAAAAGAAAAAAACACATCGAAAATCGCTGAAGGTAAAAGGGACCCGAATTCCCATGCTCATGTATTTTAAATTATATAATACGCATACGTATGCAAGATGGGCTGGAAAATTTGACATTCACAGCAGTTTTAGTAAATATTGCTTTTGAAAATTTACTTAAATCACCGTCACGCCACCGTCGTCAGTATAACATCATTTACATATAAAACATTATTTACTGAAGTCCATAAACATACGCCCGTAGGCACGCACTTGTCATTTATATAAATTTTCCAACGACAACCCGACAACACGACAATGACGACGTATCGTACGCTTACAATGATGATTTTGATTTGCGTGTTAGAATTTTAATATGACGAAACTCACGAGTCACAGGCATATTTGATTTGGATTGAAAAATTTCACATACTCTCACGCATTGCATGTTACAAGTGACAACGGCATACTTGCATGTGCCATTCATATACAAACGTATGTACATGCACATGCACATGCACACATATTGCATACGTTGGTTAATAATTTTAGGGACTGGCAGGCTGATATCGTGTCTTACAAAAAAGTTCATCTTAGTTGTGGAAAATGTTGACTTTTAAATGCGCAAAATCTTCTGTTATCTTAATGATTTGTTTACAAGATGTAATGACTTCAGTTGGGCTAGGCCTTGTTTTAAAACGATGAAGAGAAACGAAATTTCTTTACAAAAGATTGTTTAATGGAAAAGACCAAACCTTGATCTCCTCAGCAGCAGCTTGAAAAGCTTTGTAGCAACTTTTCTGCATTGCAAGTAAACGATTTGTCAGTGGTATTGTGGTTTGAAAGCCTGAAACGGACATCTGGAATAACTAGAAAACATCGAAAAATCCTTGCAACTATTCTCAATAATGGAAAAGTGCAATTACAAGAGATAGCTAATGTCCGACGTATCAAAGGCATCGTATCATCATTATTTTGCATGAGAACTTCGTTATGTTGCGCAAATAGGCATCGCACTTACTGCGCAGAGAAAGAAAAACGCTCTGCTACAAAGTAAAGCTGCACGACATCATTGCGTTCTTCGAAGGGTCTCGTCAAACGGTGGCGTCTGCCTGTGCTTTGTCAGAGAGTCTGCTTTATTCAATAAAGTGAACTTTCGCCAAAAAAAATAAATAAATAAACATTGTTTCTTATTAGTGCCGGAAATTATTGACTAATGTGCTAATTATATTATGCGCTATATCTCACGCATATTGCTAGGAGCTACAAACATCTGGTGAATTTAATGTAAACGAGTCTAAAAATAAAACAAAAGTTGTGCACATTGAGTCACCTCTTTTTTATATGGGGTATGATCTGCCATATGTTTCCAGCGCCATGTTGGAAGTAAGGTCTTCTATACTCAAAAAAAAACAAAATATATATATATAATATTGTAACGTAATTTGCACTTTTGCAATTTTTATGTTTTCTTTCAACCCAATTTGAAATTAAGTTCGTATCGCCGAATTGTGATTTTTAGGATAACACAGCAAAGCTTAGGAGAACTATTTACAAATTATTTACAGGAAATTATGTTTACAACGCTTCGACTTTCGTTCGAATATTTCAATTTAAACATTTCTCGACTCGACTGAATTTTCCTTCCGCATCTATTCCGCTTGTCAACCATTTTGCAAGCAAGTTATGATTACTTAGCGTCATTGAACATTTTTTGTATTAACCCCGTTTTCCGGTAGTTTTTGAAGTTTCACGAAACTTCAAATCATCGAACGTGGGAAATGTCTTTGCAAGGGTGCTTGACATGTTCTAGTTAACAAGACATTGAATTTTAGAGCATTCACTCTTCTAGATAACATGGCTCGAAAGTGTTACTGGTTTGTTCTTCTATGTGAAGGACAAATCGATCTATCAGTTAGTTTAGATCCCACAGTTAATTAAAGTGGATTTCGTCCAAATTTTGCAATTTTTAAATGTTTACCTAAACATGTATTTTCTGTTTTTAGCAGATGGGAATAGTGTTGCTTCACACACATACAGACGTTGAAAAAATACTCAATTGAATATAGCCGTGTAGGCATTCATGTTGTGATTCTAATCTTTTTTACTCAACTTCAGAAATGATTGATTATAAGCGTCATTTGCTTTTGACAGATTGCCAACTACATTGTGAGTGATCTAACTATAACTGCAGGCATCTCTTTTACGTTATTATTACATAAGACCTGAACAAATAATTTAGATACGTGGCATTGACATATTGACAAGATGAGTGTTGTTTCCGTTAAATTCTTGCAGAAAATGAAATGTTCTCAAAAACACTTATATTCTGCTCACAGAATTAAAAAAACATCTTACGACTCGATTTACAGCTAAGCGGGAAGATGCGTTCGCCACTAGTGGTTTTATTTGGATATAATCGGCGCTTGCAGGCAAAGCAGTTAAAACGTCAAAGGTCATAGCATCAATTTATTTGAGAATAGATAATTAAACAGTTTGTGGGGACCGACGAAAAAATTTGAGAGTCAAACAAGTTTTGCCGAAATATCAAGAGTCATTCTTTTAACGGGCAAATTGAGAGGATTGCAGTAAAAACTCTACCAGATGGCTTTTCTTGATTTGATCATTTGTGTTTAAGCAGCAGAAAAAAGGGCTTCTCATTAGGGAAAGGCATCAAAATGTACGCTCACGATTATTTTAGAGTTCTCAAGTAAGAGGGTTTTGAAGCAAATGAAAGCAAATGAATTGGGAAAACATTTGCAGAAAATTTGTTACACACAAGAATGATGGGAATGTATTTTAGTATTTCGAGAAGTCAAAAGTTAAGGAGTTGGAGAAGTTCTATACAATATGGGTGGGTATAGGTATAGGTATATGAACATGAATAAGTTTATATTGATTCTGTTCTATTTGGAAATCGGTTGAAAACTCTTAGCGAGCATGAAAAATGTAAAGCAATGTGATTAATCACCTAACTATCACGTCCACGACTAAAAAGAGTTATGAAGATTAAGTTGTTTTTGAAACGTCTAGTAGATATTTCTTACTAAAGCAAAATATAATAAAAATTATTTATAAAAATCGTATAAAAAGTCGAAAAAACGATCGAAGCTTCTTGGAGTTGTTTCTTTGACAAGCTTGCAGATTTTCGAGTATGTTATACGTCAAATATATTCAGTTATTAATTTAATTTAAACCATCTTACTTCACGATGATAGGATGCAAATTTAGAGACTATTCTCTTATATACGTCGCCATATTTCGTTGCTAAAGACTGCTTCCTGTTAAATTTCGAAAAGCACTTATTGAAAACCAAACAAAACTAGTACGCGTTTGTTAATTGAGGTCGCAAGAAAATACTCTCTAAGGTCGATGTAAAATTCTTGATTTTCTAATAAGTCTTTCTTTCTCTATGTCACTCGATCTCTATCTCTCTTCTTGTTTTCTGTCGAGATGTTTATTAGTTTTCTTGGCATATAAAGTGACATGTTGATTATATACAGATGACTGCAAAAGCATTCCTACTTAATTTAAGCAGTTGAATCAAGTAAACATAAAAAAAAAAACAAATTTTAAATCATTTTTAGTCTTGCATGGCGCAACCACATACATGCACATAAGTAATTAAATATTCCTTGCATACATTTCAACTTTATATTATATGTATACACATACATACATAAGATTATGAACGTGTGCGTTTGTGTGTGCGTGTGCGTGTACGAGTCTGTGTCTGTATGTCTTTTTTTATTAAAAATTGTCTCAGAAAAAACTTGTTATGCTTTTAATTGGCACAAAGTCATTACCGCATTTGAAAGGCATCGCTAGGCGATGCCGAACAGTAAGCAAGCAGAAGCGAAAGAAACAAGAACTTGTCTGTTAATGAAAATTGATAACCCTTTTATCTTTATAAGATTATCGCATAATTACCAACAGAGTTGTTAATTGTTGCACACACGTATACGCAATTTTTGACGTAGATATGCGCAAACCAAACTAAATCATTATTAATGTACGGAATGTTTTGTTGGTAGAAAGTTTTCAACAATATTCTATGCACCTGATTTTTGAAGGATTCTAAGGAAGAGAGAAAGTTTTTGCTAACATTTTAATAGTGTTCTAAAAAGTTCTATAAAGCCACACTTTTTTGAACGCCAAAATAAAGATTCACAAAGAAGGAAACCGTCTGTTCGATACCCTTGAAGGTCAAAGAAGATGATATTCGCAATTTGGCGTTTGCTAAAGGGGGGCGGGGGGAGGGCGTTAGAGAAGAGAAGAGACACTTGGTAGAGAAACAATTAGTGAAGTAAAGAGGAAGCTGAGTTAATATAGACATTTAGTATATAGTCTAGAGAAAAGCGAAATACAAGGTGCAAAGAAACTTTAGTAATCTTAAGAGAACGAAAGCAAAGATATATCAAAGACGAAAAGCAGAGAGAAGAGAATAGAGAAGGAATAGGTTACAGCTGATATACAGCTATCGTTTTTCTAAATCTCCTCACTTATGAAGTGATTGAAATTTCATCTATCGTAGCGAAGAGAAAGTAGAGGGCTTTGCCACTCAAGAATTTAGCCACTTTTGAGTATCTATCTGCTAGGTAAGATGAATATGAGCCCGTGTTAAGCGACATATTTTCAAGTAGCAACACAATGGCGTAGAAAGCACTTTTCTCTCCAAAAACGTACCATTTTTAGTCCAATAGGGAAAACAATCTAATTTCCAAACTAATGATAATTTTTGTTGTCTTCTATACCTCTGTTCAAACTAGGAAACAGTAGAAAAAGTGCAGAAAAATTTAAAATGACGGCTTGTGCATTTTGCGAGTGGATTAGTTCTGCGGAAAAACTGGGCGTAGAATATTCATTCGAATCTTGACACGACAGGTCACGACAGGAGGTAAGCAGACCAACTCGGTAGTACAAAGTATCGATTTAAATATGCCAAGCGCCAATAAAAAGTAACTAAAACCTTAAAAGAAAATCCAAAGGTAATCTGTGCAAGAGGAAATCTAAAATTGCTTTTAATTTTAAACTAATAATTAAACAACAGAATGGATGGAGAAGAGAGAGGGAATGCTTCTCGAAGGTGGTTTTAAGTTAAACTATTAACTCTTTAAGAGTTTTAAGTGCACTTCTGTAAGCGGGTTCATTTTTCATAATATTGCGTATGTGTGTGCTCGCATATTGTTTGCCTTCTATGGGGAAGCATGAAAAATTTTGCATAACTAATTTATTTTGATATTAAGTTTTCTTTTTAATCTCTTTAGAGGTTTTTTTCTTTTTTTTTTTTTGCGTCTCCCGCCGTGGCTGTCGTACTTTCATTAACATATTTTGTCTTTTTTTACTTTGGTTTTTCTTTCATGTATATATATGAACAAAATTAATATTATGGTTACCCTCAACTCATGTTCAATGAGAATATTGTAAAACATCTCTTTAGTTGAGTAAACATCAGCCAATAATGTGAAAGTTCGTATATATATTTTTTTTTTCCTTTTTATTATAATATGTTCCATGGATAAACTTGCATTAAGCTTTACTTAACTACATGCGTATACACATGTATAATGCTGTGTCTGCTTGTGTTATGAAAACAACGGTTTTCTTTTTATTTAATGTTTTACTCACATAAATAAGATGAAGCAGAAAAATAAAGGAGAACATTCGCTATTTAATGCAAGTGTGAACATTACGATCCAATCCAAAAGAGACCTTTGCTTTCTATACAAAATACTTACAGAAAATATTTTACGGTTTCGGTTTCATAGTTTTCAGCTCTCAGTTTAATCGAAGATATTCAAGTCGAACGCATCGGTCTGGAGAATTCGATTAATAAGGTGAACCAAAGTTGCTAGCATACCGAATATTTCTTCATAATGTGCTTATATATATATGTATATGTATATGTATATATATATGTATATGTATACATATATATATATATATTCGTATATATATATATATTCGTATGGGTGTTACAAATCAAGCAAAACATTTATTATACTCTCATCGTCTGATAGTTGTAATAAAAATATAAATTGCTGTTGCTAGTATCACAATGTCAGGTTGGCATATTTTGCAAACTTACGCTTTTATCTCACACACATGACCGCGCGCGCGCACGCTCACGCATACATGCACGTACACCTACGCACTTACACAACGTACACAACTATATAAATTTTTGCATATATTAACAGCGAAAGTTACTATGATAGTCAAGGGTTTATGTGGAGTACTAACTACTAGAGTCGGTTTACTTAACAACGTAATGCGGTTTTTAACCAAAGTCTGTTCAATTTTGTTAACTAAAGTGAATAAAAATGGCATGTGATTAAAAAAGACGAGAAAAAGTTAAGCAAAACAAGTAAATATAATAGGCCACGGCCTACCATAAAATGCTCTACACCATCCCACAATTATTCATATAACGACTTTTCGAAATAAGCCGTTTTATGGGAAATAATTTCGCGACAGAAATGGTCGTAATTTTTAATTATCTAAAATATGCGTATATCTAAAAAAAAAATCAAAAACATTATAGTAAGGCAAGGCTTATCGCTTTATGCTAATAGTGTCGTGTATGGAAAATGGTTGAAAAAGTAGGCCGATCTGAACCATTTTCATTATCGGTCGTCGTTGATCTTAAACACGCTTGTTTACCAAATTTCGCCAAATATCTCAAATATTGCGGGCGGTAAGTTGAACACAAGGAAATAAGACGGCCAAAGGGACAGTAAAGCTTAAATAGATCGACATAATGAAAGACGGATCTATCTTAAGTTTTTCTGAATGTTGCATAAATCCGCACAAAGTTAATATACTCCTGTACAACAAGTGGTGTATAACCAAACAGTCAGGGAAAGTCCCCCGTTCAGGTGAAACGTGACAGTCACAATGAAATGAGGAAAGAGAAAGAAATAAATAGGGAATTGCTGCAGTCTAGTAAGTGGGTGGCCAATCGGTAAATGTTTTGCCTTTACCGACTATAATATAATATTGGGTGGCCGAGATAGATTCCTTACATTTTTTTATATTTACAGGAGAATTGCCTACAGAATTGTGATCGTTGCGCTTAACTGGTTTTCATTATCCACCACAAGAGCTTTATGGTCTACCATGGACATTTCGTATGCGAACAGACGGACTTGCTTCGATCAATTCCGGATTTGATGCTGATTGTGAATGTATATTTTATGCTAGATCGCTGGAGCTTCCCTATGAACGTTGCAAATGTTTCAACAGAAAAAATATACCTCCACCATTCGAAGACGGGTATAAACACAATAAGTAAACTGGAGTGCAAAATACTTTATTGACTGTACGGATTAGAGTCAATCAATCGGACATTCTACGCGGCACTGTAATATATTCATAAAAAGTTTAAGATCCATTAATGGTAAGTGCCAGTTTAGGCTCTTCGCCTAGTGTAGCCATAATTACAAACAAGTCATGTACATTTCGAAATTTGATCATTAGTTTAGTAACTAATCTAAACATTAGCTCTCCCTTCTCATCATCAAAACTGGGCAGCAAATAAGCAGAGCAAAAGAAATAAAGATCTTACGATCACTGCATAAGAATATGTGTATGTAAGGAGGTCTTCGTTGCAAATGGAATGACAAATCCTCTATAGTACTGCATTTCAATAGTAAAGAAATTTATTGAAAGCATCATCATCTTGAAATCTTCTGCTTTTCATTTCCAAGTAAGTAGGTCCTTATCAACAATTAAGTAATTGTTTGGTTGGAAATATGTTTTGTAAGCGGGACGTAATTAACTCGAACAAACATTAAATTCTCAAACCCTCACCTGGCAGAAAGGCGAATGTTGATCAAAATTATGCTAAACAGACAAATCGGAACCATTCTCTCAATATGTTGCTGTGCAATCCGTTATGAACGTAAACAATGGAAGTAATTATGAACCGATGTGCCTTCAAATTTTTTTAAGAGATTTGCGTTTTTCATTTTAAATTCTATTCAAGTATGCGATCAAGTAAGGGAAATAGAAATAGCGAGGTAGTGAAAGTTTTCGAAAAATTTCTTTCAAATTAAGAGAAAATAGTAGGTTGGGGAATTGGAACTTCTGACTTCACCGCACTACGAAATAAATAATCGATTGTTCGAATAGCTTAAAACTCGTTATTTTCGAAGCAAAGCAGAAGGGGTTCTGCCATGGATTGCACTTAAAGTGCAATGGTTTTTAAAAACGAAGAAAGAAAAATCTTAGGTCTGGCAATGTTAGTCACTAAACGACAAAATGAATGGATACAAATCGCGTTCTTTCGTACTGTCATGTCCATCACCAAAGGATAAGCCGTTTATTCATTTTGCCTAACCGTGTGCAACGCTCAGAAGGAAACATCACAGACCCCACAAAGTTTATATTTTCTTGATCAGCATCAAATTCTAAATTGATTTAAGCATGTTCATCTGACCGTCTCTTCGTCTGTGTAAAGACTGTTGTAAACATTTTCCTGCGTGCAAAAATGAAGCTATCGACTTCCGACAAATTTGACGGAACCAGTGGAAGCTCTTGTACGCCAAATTCAAAATAGGCCAAATCTATCCAAGGACACGCCCACTGTACCACGCAACCTCAGAGTACTTCTGTTTTTCAAAGGGAATGAAAAATTGGTTTTTTGTTCATTACTCATAAACTATATCAAATAAATGCACAAAAATTTGAACTCGTGTTCTATGGGCGATGCTGTAGCATTTGGACGGACCTACAATGCCCACAACAAAAACTTTTATTTCGAAAATAGAAAAAATCAACTGCGCCCAATCAATATTATATAGAGAGAGCATGAGAATTTTGTTCTTTTACTTCTTTTATATTAGTTTTTGGGGTAAACGGTGATGGGTATAAAAGATTCGATCCCTACCGTATTTAGGTTTCTTACTTGTTTTTGCATTCCTTTGTAAGGATACACACTTGTGAAATTCTTTAGTAAACTTATAAATTTTCAATTAAAATGTTTTACAATTTTTTCTTGTTCCTTCCTTGGATAATTAATTTCACAAACTATGGCATTGACGCCTTAACAAAGATTTTGACCTTTTCGTAAAGAGAACTTTTTATGGTAAGTGAAACAAAACAGCACATGTTTTACTAAATTTGTAATTGACAGATGGTGCGGATTAAAATGCATTGCTATTAAATGAATTTTAAGTTATACAAATAAGCCAATGGACTGACAATGACTTGCAGCAAATCGTCACTTTTAGCCAGAACAGAAATATGTTATCTTAAAATATTGAATATTAAACTTTATTAGTTTTGTTTAACTATTTGTTTTAAAATTGTTTACTGTTATATGGTGAGTTGTTGTTCATTCTTCACCAAGTTAATGCCAAACAGATGTAAGGAAATTATTGCTGATGCCGACAGTTAATACTGGTTTTTGGTAGTTTAAAACCTATTGCAATCATAGCAATAGAATTAATGAAAGCAACAACAACAACAACAACAAGAACAAGAACAAGAACATAAACGATAATAATAGCAACGACAAGAACATTGCGGTCAACATATCAACATATTTGCTATGTTTATTAAATTATTTTATGACATTTTAGGAAATTTTTCCTTTGTATTTCATTTTTCCCCTTCATTTGATTAGTTATGGGCATCTGTCGAAAGGTTACTGCATATGTATGTTTATCAATTACTAAATACCAAATAAATTTCATCATACAATTACAAGGCATTTTACAATGCCTTGTAATAAAGAATGTTAATATATATTGTGTTTGCTTATCTGTGTGTTCAATTTAATTAATACATATCGAAATATCGAAATTAATACAAGAGAAATAAGAGAATAATTCCGCTTTAATAAAACTGACACACACACAAACATTTAGGAGCAGTTAGTTAAACAGGCTTGCATTTGAGTATGAAGTGATACTCGCCTTTAACAAACACATACTTGAAAATGATATCTAATTAATTTCATTTGAATTAATAAGTAAGTGAAAAATTTGCAGAACAAGTACGAAGATATTATCATTTATTCATCTATTGGGTATATAGGATCCGGAATTCATCAGTGTCGAGAGTAGGGTAAATACAATTTTTCCCGATAGCACTGTACAGAATTTTACGATTAAATTGCAATCGCTGCGAGCTATTTACTCAATTTGAAAGCTTAGCTGGCATAAGATGATTAGGCTAATAGAAAAATGGGATGAGGTCTATCAGTCTCTAAGCTGCTGGCATAGAAGACGATATCTAAAAAAAGGAAACTGAAGAAAAAAGTGAATGAAATAAAAATAATTAAACGATGGCGTGATTCTTCTCTCTTACATTCATTAAGGGTTTTAAGTCGCTTAATACATCATAGCAGAATGTAAAAATTATAGTTTTACTGCGAAAAAATGAACCGAAAATTCTATATTTCCGTTCGTCCTTCAATTTTAAAGTTTACATATTAGGAAAAACATAAACTACACTGAGTTTATCTCATCGATTCTTTTAATTAGTACGCACAGCATCTAGTCAACATATTTTTTTTTTGCTTGAAGGATAGACACTATGCTCATAGTAATAGTTATAAAAACCTTTTCCGATTATACGCCATATATTGACTGACATTTTACAAACTTAGTTTCAAAGTTAAATAATTTTAAACTTTTTTTTTTTTATCCGCCTGAGTGGCCGAGTAGGCAAGAGCCTCGACTAGCAATTCAATGGTCGTGGGTTCAAATCTCAAGTGCGGTAGAGTTTTTAATAATAATAATAATAATAATATTAATAAAAAAGAAAAAGCCGAAACCCTTAGATGCTAGTGCTTTAAGACTTTAGTCTTAGGATTTATTCTCTGACTAAATTTATATAATAATAATAATAATAAATAATTTTTATTAAATAAATATTGATTTCATTTATTTTATTTTCATTTCCTTCAATTTGTTTTAATTTTCGACTTTTCTCTGCATTTTTTTTGCAACAAATTTCTTAATGGTTTTGATATAAAAATTTAAATTTCGTTTTATCAGTAGTAGTAAAGAAAAGCAAAAAAAAAAAAAAATGAATGAAATGATTTCACTCATTACCTGATTCTTGAGAATATATTAAATTAATGTACGCTAAGACAGTTCATACATTTTTCATGCGTTTTTTTTTCCGCTGTCGCCTTTTCTTTTGCCTTTGCTTGACTCATAGTTGTATGCTGTATGTCTTCTTAGTGAAGTTGACGAATTGGAACATGTCAAGAGCGTGTGTTGAATTGCCTGTGAACAACTTACTTACTTTGCATAAACAACAAGATATATATTAAAGATGCTTGCTTGTTGTGTGTTGTATAAATATACACAGGCGCCCGCCTATACATATAAAATATACATTTTATATATATATATATATATATATATATATAATACAAATATCTATATATGTATGCACATATACACAAATAAGTCGTTTTTATGGCATACCAAACAGTCACTTATGTATGTTTTCTTCTTGCTTCGGTGTAAGAGTGCAGTGGCACTTATGCAAAAGTGTCCATACATGTATACACGTATACACACATTTATATGCATGCATATAGCCATATATATGCATATATATACAAGCACTTAAGTCAACTTACTTGAATATAACCTACCAAACATACGCTCATTGTGCCGGATGTAAAGTTTATTTAATATTATGTGACAAGTGTCTGTGTCGCATCTTCTTTTGCTTTGCATTACTTACATATGTATGTATGTGCAATTTTATGCACATATATATTTATATAAATATAATATTTTCTTTTTTTATCTCTGCAGCAACCATATAGCTGTCGTCTGTTTCTTCAACAACTGGAAAACATATATTATACCGAACAGTATCAGTACAGCAAATGCTAGCTCACTCACTACCTTCACTATTTCTAGAATTTCTTAAGTTCTTTTTCTTTTGTTTAGCTTGGTATTTTTTTGTTATTATTAGGCGTAACTCACACATTTCGAAATATTTCCACCTACCTAACAGGTACTGTTGCTTATGTCAGGATGGCGGCAACGTTGATGTTAGATGTGATGAAACTGTATTCCAGGCATGCATACGTGTGTAACTAAAATTGCGAATATAGCGCTTGCATGCATGACTGTTGTATGAATGGTACGGTATGGTATGGTAAGTCTTTCGCCAATACACAAATACTTAGTTATGTTGAAAGTCATATTTACAAGCATTTAGTAACACTGTTTATGGCATATGTAGAGCGTGAATTAGTTTTGCATTTTCTCTTCGTTTTCATCATGCGATCCGTGTTTCTGGGTTTTAAGTATTATCTTGATAGGGTGCTTAGAGCAACCTCCATAGTTTTGTTTCTGTTTTTTCTTGAAGTTTTTCATTCTTATTATTATTATTATTATTAATTTTTTTTTTTTTTTCTTCACCTTTTCATACATAATTATATTTGTAATGTA
Source organism: Glossina pallidipes (assembly GCA_000688715.1). NCBI lineage: Eukaryota > Metazoa > Arthropoda > Insecta > Diptera > Glossinidae > Glossina > Glossina pallidipes. Next base: position 489,155 of record KK499940.1, on the reverse strand, counting down.
AACAATTTTTAGAATCCAAACGAAGCATTTATACATATTTAAATAAGTGCTTACAGGCATCCCATGGAAACATAAAACCAAAAAAATAAACGGAAAAAAAAAACAAAACAAATAAAAAACTGCAGTCACCTTAGAGCGAATTTTTGAATCGCATCATCCAACGCTTAGAAAACCTTTGCAGAAATAGAACATAGAATTGCAAGCTTGAACTGTAAGCATAACCTAAGCCTAGACACTTATAGGGCCACATACACTTATTTCAGGATACGAAAAACCGATGAGACAAGGACACCAATTGTCAGAGGGATATCGTTACGTCTATTTACCACGTCATCAAGCTCATTAAATTAATTACGCATATCTTGCGAGATTTGCGATCTCTAAATTACACAAATGGACAGATCAAAGTTCAATCTATGCATCTATTCCTTGGAGATTAGTAAAAAGTTAGAAAAATATTATATTGTTGGTTGGCGTGTCAGATGACCCACTCTTACCAGTTTTGCACTAAACTTTTAGTGGATCTTGGAAAACATTTGCAACAATATCTAGATCACCTAATGGTTTAGTTTTCAAACTAGGCTTCAAAAGGTCTCAACGTTTACTTTCAAAGTGGACAGATGATGTTCGACCAAACACATCTATCTTAAGCTTCAACATTTTATGGCAGTCCTATTAACAGTTTACTTTACATTGACGAAGCAATTGGCTGACACCGGAATAGTTTATGGAACTTTGTCCTTTGTTCTTTGCTGCAAACGGAAAGACAAATTTATTATAATTCTACTTTCTCTGATTGTGGATACGAAACTTAAAGTCTCACTCAACTTACATATTAACGGCAGCAGGCATACATTTCCCAAGAAATGCATGCATAAATAGTTGATTTTCCTTGACAGCACTTCTTGGAATAACTCATAAAGCAAACTAAAGAGTCTTTTTGGAATCTTATACTCTAATTGAATATTTTACTTTTTCTTTATTAAAAAAAAAATAAATAAAAAATATTTTGAAGTCATTAACTGAGAGCAGTGGATAGATAATTTGAAAAATGTTTTTATTTTAAAGATATATAATATGATTAAAGTCAAACTTATCTCTCTGTTTGTAAACAGGTTAGGGTAAAAGTTTCTATTTTAATTGGTGCGATGTTGCCGTCTAAGTTGTTCGACTTGTTAAGCCGTCATGTCATATTTAACGAGTTAAAGATTTGTGTAAAGTGTTTAAAGAGTATTTACATTTAAACTTAAGCAATTTGTTTTTGAAATTTATGATAACAGGGCAAATAACGCTGTGCTGTGCGAAAGCAATGCTAAGTATACAGAAAATGCTGGATAGAATTAATTCAAGGCAGAGAGTTTGTTTAAAGACTTTATTTTTCTTGAGTTCGTACTTAAATCTGAATATAAAAAAAAAGAAAATGCTACAAATAAGAAATTAAAGTCGGTTTTACGACAAACTTTTATTTAAAACCTAAATAAATGAAAATGAAATTTTGTAGCCTAAATGAATTTCACTTTCATTCAAAAGAAATTTAATAGTTTTTTTTGTGCAATTACATTTTATATACAGCACGAAACAAGTGAAGCTAGCTTTCATTTCTTTCCAAGCAACAAAGCAAAGCCTTAAAAAAATCGACAAAACTTCCTATTTATTACCTTTAGACTGTAATTGAGAGATTATTGCTATTTTTCCTATGTTGCATGCTATTCGCTATTCTATGCTATTCGTAACGCAAGCACTTCATGCGTTAACACGTACGATGTGTTACGTTTCAACATTTTTCCGGAACTCATGCTAAGCAATTAATGAGTTCGACCAGTTAACAATCGTATACGAACTCACTTTAACAAGGAAACTACCGCCAACGCAATGCTGTATAAGTTGCACCGAACGATTGGCGGCTTTCTTAACCAGACCATTCTCGACGGCGCTTTTTCTTGCCCTAAAATACATGCCAATAGTAAACACATAAGATTTTCTTAATTTTAATTTCTGAGACTTTTCTTTTTGCAGTAAGGCTTGCCCGCTTCCAAAAGACTTACTAAGAGCTTCTCAACTTTTTTAAATAGCATATCAGCACTCAGTTAGATCGTTGGATCATATATAGATGTCACTAACGCAGGCGAATCCATACAATTTTTAGATAGTAGCAGCCGAAAAGTGTCAACATTTCATGACGGTCTAACCATTAGTTTATAAGTTATCGCCTTAGTGACGTTACTTTTGTAATTCTCAAAACAACAAACAAAATTTTGAATTTCGTTTGTCGATTAATTGTTGTTTTTTGATAAGAACAAATACGCCTTACATTCAACATTGGCTTTACAGACGTTGTGACGGCAGAAAGTTCAATTGTTGGTTGATTTGCTAATATTAAATAAAGTTGTATGGACAACATAGGTACTGAGCACGGGGGAGCCGAACTCGGTACATGTTCCAGAAAAAGGTGCCCAAAGTCGTTTTGGGTGACCAAAAACTAAAGATGTATAAAACAACTGACATCAAAAGATTGTATGTTTAGTACTTTAGATGAACATTTGACCATGAGGATCAGAATGGGTACGTCGTCTATTGTTTGTGCCAAATAATAAGGATTTTTTCGTACGATATGTGAAAATAGATGAAAGATGGATCCATCACTATACCGTCGAGTCAAATGGGCAGTCAATCCAGTGGACAGCAATGGAAGAAAACCGCCCGAAGCGACCAAAAAAGGAAAAGCTGTGGAAGGATATGGAAGGTTATGGCGTCTATGTTTTTCAATGCCCATGGTGTAGTATTGATCGCCTATTCGATAGTGCACTTTATATAGCACTGTTAGTGCGCTTGAATGACGAAATTACAAAAAACGTCTTTGAACCTTCGAGCTTATCGTGAGTGATGAGTTATTAATCCCCTATTTGAAACCCGTCTATACATATTGCATTTTTTATAAGCTCTCTCTTTGTTTTCTCTTATGAACGGTAACCGACCACGCGGTCTGAATCTGCGCCTGATATGCCACGATATCATAAATTTATTTTTATGTTTCCTTTTAAGTAAGCGATTATCAAACAAACGACGAGAGCACTTTTTTCGGTCAAAAGAAATTAACGGAGAGAAATCAAACTTTTTCAAACAAGTTTTTTCTACGAAATGCCGACAAAAGTCGTGTATTGAATTGGAGAGAAGTCGGTCCAATTCAAAGATGATCATTCTGTTCTAAGTAGTAGGTTCCCGGACATATTGCAACCGCTGTTAACCTTTCTTAAAATGTGACGGATTAGGGACAATATTGACTACAGTACACCAAAAATGGTAGAAAATTATTCTTAAATTCCTCTAATTTGAGTTTGGCTTCAGTTATATACGAAAGCAAATTACATATAAAGAAATGCGTAGCTCTATATTGCCGATGTCTTTGTCGGCTGAAGGATACGAGGATTTTTGAATTTAAGTTAAGGCCTCTGTTAAAATTATTCTAATGATGTTTATGATTATTTATTATTAAATACAAATGCGAATGCGATCTGCCTGAATATTGCTACGGAAGCAAGCGCAGCCTTAACACCAAGAGAAACTCTTGTGCTAACCACAAAGAGTAACTTGTTTACACGCAAAGCACATTTTCTTTGTTTTCAGCCAATGAGAAGGAAACGTTTTCGAAGACTTTCATCTTCTTACGTTAAAAAACGTTGTCCTTTTCACTATATTCTCGCAAGCTTAACGGTACACTGTCAAGATTGGGTTTTTGGCAATTCGTTTTATATTTGAGAATCCCATTGCGTGTTCCATATTACGACCTAAACCTTTCTTATATATTTCACAAAAAGTTCATTTGATCTGTAGAGCGCTTTCAATAACACTTCCAGTTTTATTAAATGGTTTTTTTACCTTGAGCGCATGCTGGTTTTTAAAACAATCATCCCTATCAGAAAAATCGAAACATCTGCATATATATGTGTGTCATTAGATCATATTAGCAGTACTCTAAGAAAATAGGCCTCTTAGCTTTTTTATCAACCACGACGTTACTTGCTTCCGACTTTTTTTCGTAAGCCAGAAGAACTTGGTGTTTTCGTTTTGGTTATCTGCGAAACTTTATTCCATGCTTAACGTTTGCGGCGGTAATTAATGGATAAGTCAATTGCATCTTTTCCAGTTTTCGTACTGCATTTATGCTTTATTGTTGCTCCTTAAATAATTCATATTAAATTATGTGTGCATGTGTTTAATTGTGTGAATGTATAATTTATAGATAAGTATATAGAACGCGCTAATATCTTAAAGGAATGTGGCAATCGTAACCAACACTATCTTACCTAAATGCATTTATGTTAGATTGCACTTGCTGATGAAGAGGGACTATGAGAGAGAGAGAGAAATAGAAAAACAAGCAGCAAATAGAATAAACAGGAATACGTTACCATATTTTATTCATATGGCAATAAAATTGCTCAATTTTCAGACCATTAAGAAAATTTACGCCTTTCTCAGAAAAAACCATACCACACATACGAAGATTATTTCTCATGCATATGTGCATGAAAACATAGATAAGGAAGAAAGGAAAGTAAAGAAAAGAAAAACAAGCGAAAGAAAACGAATACTAAATATATTAGAAGCATATGTGGTAGCATAGAGTAGAAGGCAGTAGTCCATGGAACTCCACAACATTTGAACGGTGTAAAATGCCACAAGAATCATTACAAAGATTTCGAACAGATGATATTTCTTTCGTTTTGGTTGAGTTTGTTTCTTTTTTCTTCTTTGTAATAATTTCGAACACATAGTTCTACGTGTTTAAATGTGTATACTTTGAAAGGAGAGCCTTACGCTTGGTTGGCTTACTACAGTTAGCGTAAGTAAAAGAACAAGTACAGAAAAAAAAAAAGAAAATTATTTTTAATGTTCAAGATTCTTTTACTCCGAGTTCTTCGTATTCTTCCCAGAGAAATTGCCTTAAGACTTGGAAAATAAATGTAGAAAGAATAAATGCAAGAAGTAAAATCTCTTTTCTTTTTTTCTTTTATATTTTTATATCCGAAAAGTGCAAGTACACTCTTGACTTTCTATGGTTTGATAATAAACAAGTTTTTCCTCAACGGTTGGTTAGATGTTGACGGTAGCAGCGATGGTAACACCGCCAGCAAAAGCAATTACAATAACAGTAACTATTATAAAAGGCAACTTTTTAACTTTTAACATTTTCTACAGTAGCTACGTGCGTACAGTGTACAGATAGCGTTTTTATTTTCCCATCTACCCATTCGTTTGCTCATCTTAAAAGCATACGTAAGAATGTTCGTTCCTGTTGCGTATGGCGTGTGTGTTTTACATATTCTATTTGAGCTGCTTTATTTCATTTTTGCTTTATAAATAAATGCTCGTAATTGTAAATGTATGTACATACGAAAAAAACAAAATGAGCGTATAAGTCACTTAAGCTACTCTGCGGCTGACATTGAGAAGGTGTTTTATTTTACAGATAGCTTCACAATTATTTTAAAGTGTAACCACTATGGGTGCATGTGTGCGTGTGAATGTAATGGGTGAGTGTAAAGTGAATATTTTATTTATTACACTAATAAGTTTAGCAATATGCTAAACCAAAAAAAAAAAACAAAAACAAGCATTCTAACACCAAAAAAAAAACAAGAACAAGCATCTTACACAAAAAAATATGCAATAAGTTTGCTAAGATGAATTAAACACCAATCGCGTCTCTGTAATGCATCTGAATAGCTGGACTTCTCCTAATCCTGCGATTGTCCTCTCGTTTAGTGGAATAGAAATCTAATCTAAACTGTCCTATAGCGCACTTGTACGCGTAAAAGCAAGTGAAACAGTTTATACTTCGTAGGCTGAAGGTAGGCAGTGCCTATTCTTCAATTCTGTGCCTCCATATTTGGAGTCTGGCCTATTTTTGATACGACAATTTCCTCTTTCTCTCTCTTAAAGAGAAATTAAAAGGATTTTTTGCTATTTAAAAATATTCGCCATTTTAACGCATTCGTCTGGAAGACGAACACAATTTTCTCTAAAGATTTTCTATTTGATTTTATTGCATTTAATGTTTCTTTGAACTTTTGTGGCATATAATAGCTTATGCTGGAAGTTTTATTTTCTTTATTCTGACTTGCTAATGTTTCTTTTTCCTATTTAGCTTCGCTTTGCCTTTCATACACTGAAGCATCAATTCATTAGTATGCTCGACAAAAACTCAAAGTTCTTTCATTCTTTCCATTTATTTGACTTAAATTAGCCCGTTTGGCAATCATGTGTATAAAGTTTCTTTCCTTCCAAAAAAAAAAAAAAAAAAAAAAAAAAAACAAGAAGAAAAAATTTCCAAAAATACGCTTCAGAGATAAATCAATGCAGCTGTAGTCAGTCAGAGTTAGTCAGATAATCAGTCAGTTAGTCTAACACACTCAATAAGTAAAAATGCAGTGATTTCCTCTATCTCCAAAGCATGATGATAAACTAATTTAATTACCTCATTGGTAACATTGGCTCTTATACAGAAATTAGAAAATCCCAAAATATAGCAAGATTCATAAGAAGTTCCATAAAGCCAAGTCGTCTGTCTCTGTTGAAAAATGAATACACTACACAGGTATGTTTAAAAAAGTGCACATAATAGTTCTACAGAAAACTATTTAAAGTGATTTTAAAGACATTATGGTAAAAGTAGCATTGACAGGCAATTCCAGAGCTTGTAATGGATTTATGACGATTTCAGGAGGAATTACTTCTCGCGATTCTGGATTTCCAATTAAGAAAGAACTAAATGATTTCAATATGTTCATTTTAAATGTTGGGTATCCAGGATTCTCTTAAATTATAAAAAACCATTTTTTTTTTTGTTTCAATTCATTTAAAGAAATTTCAGAAATGAATCTCTTTCGGGTAAACGTATAAACTTGAACTGCCAAGTACATGTGTATGCCACTCATTATTGTTACACATAAGACATATGTATATATATACATATACGCACATGTCTCCAAGAACATAAACATGAGCAAGCAGTAAGTGTGGACATTTTCAGTCTAATTCATTCAGTAAGAAAGCAGAGAGGATAAGGGCTTTTTAATTATACGAAATTCTTTTGCACTGCTTCGTATGTAAGGTGCAGTAGAGTAGAGCACACAACTCAAATAGCAGTCGGCTTAGTTGCTATTTCTAAATACTGAAGTAGAATAAGGGTAAATCAAAATTAGTAGTTGGCCTAAACAAAGGAGTACTAGGCTTTACTCTACGTCAAGCTGCCAATCTATTGAATTCATTTAAAAAAAAAAAATTGTTTCTGAAAGAAAATCATACAAACTTTGTATCGATTTTACTTTTTGTTACTTACTCTTCTTCTATTATTAGCTGAGTATAGATTTGTGCTTTCAGCAGTATGTGTATGTAATGTTGATTCGGTAGGTTAATTAATTTTTTTAACTCTCTTTATTTTGGCTTAATATAATACGAAGCCGCATTCGTTTTGTTTTTTCATTCCTAATTCACAATTCATTTCGTTTTAATATGCTTCACAAACACATATCATCGTATTAGATATCTTGCTATCCTCGATGGAACAGAAACTCAAATATTTTCAACTCTATTGTTCGGGGGAATGTAGTTTTTCTTTTCTGATTGGTTTGATGAGCATTTTTTCGCATTTTTTGTTTTTGTTGCTCGTCTTTTTTTTTATTTTTGTTTTTGTTTTTGTTTTTAATCATGATAAATTCTTTACCAAATATCTCGAATCCTATCCTTTAATAATATAAAAAACCAAAATATATATATATATATATATATATATATATATAAGTGTATGTATAAAAGAGCAAAAACCACAAAGGAGCGAATATCGTTTTAATTAAAACCATAGCATACTTTCTCACTCAATCTAAGAACATTCTTTTATTTACCTTTTTTTGCTGTTTTAACTATTAAGGCATGGTTAAGAAGATTGTTTTACGTTTTTTAAATTGATTTACCTAATTTACTAGAGAAGGTAAACTTTTTTTTTTATATTATTTGACCAAACCTTTGGATAGTAAATGTATTATCTAATGAGACATTTGTATTAAGCACACTGTCAAATGTGATTTCAGTTAAAAACATTTAAAAAAAAAAATATATTTTTAACACACGTTAATAGATAAAAATAAAACATAACAAACTTAATTGTGACGAAATTGTAATTTCACTGAAATCATCTTAAAGAGTATGCGGTTTCCCCTTACCTTCGATGCCGAATTAGTGCTCGTTTTGTCAGTGTGCTAAAGTGATGTACCGTCGTTCAAGTTTACCTTCTGTATATAAATATTTATGTATTTTTTGAATACAATTTTCATTAACATGCGCTCAAACCATTTCGGTTTTATTACAATTATTACCGTTAATTATATATATTAGAAATTTGTAACTTTTTGCTGATCAAATTTTTATTATTCACCATATGTTTTACGCATCATGATAACATCATTTTTTGAATGCACTGTAAAAACCTGGATTTTCATATGAAATTGATTGAGGAAATCATTGAAATTATAATCAGATCGAATAACGCATCGAATAGTAGTCACTACGTAGGATGTTGCTTGTCCTTAAATTACGGAGCATATACTCTCTTCAAGTAGTATAAGGGATTGCCGAAAATATTGCTTTAGAAAACAAAATTACTCCGCAAAATTTATCTTGTAGTTGTAAAAATGCTTAACCTTTTTCCCAAATCCTTTTGCCTTGGCTGGGAAAATCTGAGGCAAGCATCATTAGCAACTATTATAATATGAGCGTTACATGATCAACATAAATTTTGGATATGCAGGACATCACGCAAAGGGGTATAACAAATTTTGCACAGCAGCAAATATCGCTTTGTGGACGGACTGATAGAATAACCAGTTGCGCTTAGTCGACTTAAGCTTTCGTGAATGGTGGAGGCGTACAAATTTGGCTGAGGAGATATTTACTTGCAATAGCAAACAATGAGACTTTGACCTTAAAATGTAAGAAATAACGGATTTTTATATGCGATGGATTGAATATAATCGCAATTATTTCAAAAATAAGATTGTTATTTATTGTTACTACACAGGGATCAAGATGAATAGGCATTCACCTGCAATAAGTGAAAAAAAGTTGCAGCGAAACTATTACGTAATCAGCATCAAATTCGGAATCATTCTTAACAAATCACTTTGTCCGTTTGCACGACCTGCAACAACTGTTTCAAGCATTCTCCTGCTCGTGAAAATGAAGATATGCGCGACTTTAAGTTTGGCGGAAAACATTGAATGTGTTATTGGAAAACGGGCAATTGTTCAAAGGACACGCCCATCATGCAACATAAGCGGAATATACCTCCGGTTGCAAAATAAAAAAGGTCAGATATTCCACTGATTCGTTATGACCTATAACAGATCAAGAGTTCCAGAATTCCAAGGTATCTCCTGTGAGTGATCTTGCAGCATTTGTTTAGAAATGGAAAGAATCGAACGGATCCATCCGATGTTATACATATTATAGCGCACCGAAGTTGTATTTTTTCAAGTTTTCCTTTTCTTTTGTTTTTAAGATACGCCTGATTGGTATGGAAAGCTTGGCTAGAGCCGAATATAACTTTCTTACGTTTTTTATTGTCTATTGTGTCGTCATCGTTTCCGATAAGAATTATCAAAACAAACAGTTGGATTATGAATGTTGAAAAGAGAATGAAAGAAACTTTTTAAATCTCCTTTTCATTATCCAGCAAAGTAATTTCATTGTTTTCTATGTTCTTACTAACTTTGTGTTTCATTTGTGAGGAATTGTGAGTTCGTAGGTCAAGAAATGTTTTTCAAATCCCAATATCGAATCGACTGCAAGTGTAGATGTAACATGAAATGTCACTTTTATCTAAGATTTCTTAAAAAAAATAGTTAGAAAGAATAAGGAACAAAAGCGATGATTAAATGTTGATGCGAACAGACTTAGAAATGAATTGTGCAACTAAAACAAACTAAAGGATAAGCAAGAGTATTTTGTAGTCGCAATGTCGAAGGTTTTTACGATTTTACCCAAAAATTCGCCGTCTACGAAAGTAAAGTTTTTCTATAGGCAACCAAATTTATATAAAAGTCTTCTGTGTATGAGTAACGGACATGAAAAAAAGAAGAAAATGGTTTTATATATGTATATCCATCCGCATATATAAGCACATTTTATGCAGTCGATTATATTTATATGAGGATGCATTTTAATTAAAAATTAAAAAATAAAATAACTTTAGGGTTAAGATGGAAAAAATGAATACCATTTTGTAAAAAATCTTATATATAGCATTCATTATTGTAATATCAACTGACCAGTGTTGAGCGAGTTATGAGAAAGAAAGACCGGAAAAATTCTGAACTGAATTGTGAAAGGAATTGTGGGGACATTTTAGTTATGCACACACACATCTAGGAAACTTTTCAAGCCACAACAAAGACTTAAGGCATCATATTTAACCTCAACGCTGATGCTTATATAACAACAACAGCGGGGGGAAGCGGCTTTAGTGCAAAAACTTGAAAAGGTTTTTTACATATTAACACTCTTACAGGCAGGCACACACGTATACTTTCGTATGCATAATATGCAGAGCGAGATGTAAGCATTTGTTCTCAACAATTTCATAACTGAATATACAACAACTTGTATTCCTTTTGTGGCTGGATGGATATATACATATCTCTTCACACATATGTATATATGTATATATATATATATATAAATAGATAGTTACAAGGATATGCATACATACATATGCATGATTGGGATTGTGTATGCATGAAAACTATGAGCATGTGTAGCATTACTGACATGTGCATATCAAACAGAAAAGCCTTGCTAAAGACTTTTAGACGAGAGAGAGTACAATTTTAGAGTGTCTTTTGGCATTTATGAAACGTTTTTACTGCCTTTTTTCAATTTTCTTCTTCTACTTTTTCTTCGGTTTTTGTTTTGCTGAAAGTGCATTGTCAAATAACCTCAAGCAATGCCATTCTATTCCAAACTGACAAATAAATAAACACAAAAAAAATACTACACACATATACATACATATGTGAATACATTTATGGATATCTGTGCACTCTTTCTTGCAATAAACATGTAAAAGTAAAAAAAAAAATCGTAAATATTCAACCCAACAGATTTGTATGGATGTGTGCGTATAAATGTTTGTAATAAATGTAAGCATATACATGCACGCATATATGATTTTTTTATAGGACATATAACCGAAACCATCCACAAGACAATAACCAACAGTACAATGCACCCACCTTGTCGTGACATAAAAGAAAATTGTTGTTGCACCTTGTTTTTCTAAAGACTAAGAAAAAATTGTCATCGTATGATAAAAATGCTGTAGTAGCAGGTAGAAAAACTGTAAAAAAAAAAATTGAAAATAAATGCAGAAACAGGAAGAAACGAACAACAAGGTGTCCACGCTATAAGTCGAATTTTATAAGTGCGCTATTTCAAGTAGAGAAAAAAAGTTATTAAAATCACTTATTATAGATTCTTGATAATCAAGGCTTTCATAGCTAAGAGAGCGAATTGCGTCAATTAACATATCATTCCAAGAATCTTTTATGGCTTCGATAAATTGCAAAAAGATGTCTATTATAATTTAGTTTTATTGGCACCTTTTGAAGTTTATACAAGCACACCGGATGTCATGTGGTTATCCGCCAAGGAATGTCGGCCAAATTTTTATTTGTTGTCCTTTCTTAAACGTTTGGGTAGATCAAATCGGACAAAAGGTCGAACGTGGCTAATTCCAAATTTTTACGATCGCTACAGATTTACTGATTCCGGTTTGAATTTATTTTCCTTTGATTACACTATCAACGCCTGGTAACGTTATTTCGCCTTAAAAGTCTCGATCATATTTAGACGCTCGTTAATACACTTTTTTAAGTCTTTTTTAAGTTGTCGAGTCCTCGGCTCGACAACTAGGGTGAATAAGTTAACATACCTTAAAGTGGCCGTAGTGTTTATAAAAGAGAAAAATTGCAAGCATTTATGAATTGAAGAAATCTGTTTAATGCCATGAGATAAAAGTTAAAGGTATAAATTTCTTAAAATATTTTACCAAAATAACAACAACAATAACAGCAATAATAATAATAACAATAACTAGTACACAAATACCAAAAATAAATATCTAGAATACTTAAGCAAAAATATTTTTGTTAAATTTTCCTTTCAAAGAAAACTTGACAACAATTTTTTTCTTCTTTAAGTTTTTTTGTTATGTTACATTACTGCTCCATTCGTTTTTATTTGTTTGTTAATATTTTATAATTGTTGTATTAAAATAACAAATATTGTTGAGTGTTTATTATTATAACAGAAAAGCCGGTTTACTTTCTTCATATTCATACATAGGTGCAAGCATTTATTACAAATGACGTAAGAGAATCCATTTGAAGTGCATTTACTTGCCAAGTTTATATATAAAAAAGCTTTCAGATTTTGAAGGAAGCATTCATAGTTGTTTCGTCTAATCAAAGGCTCTTATAATTTGTTTAGTAAATTGCCATCTTTGCAACAATGTCAGCACACATTTTTTATTTAAGGTTTGTGAGGTCTCTGTAAACACATTGGCATTATGTTTAAGCTCGCTCAGATAACACAAATTTACTGAAGAAGGTCAACAGTCGGATATGCATTGTTTTAGTCTTATGAATATTTGCAGGTTTTGCTAAACACCAGCACTTGCTACGTTCATAGCGAAGACTGGAATAAAAAAAGAACAAGTGCAGTCTTACGCAGTAATGTAAGTGATTCGTATTAAATATAAACCGCAGGCCGTCCTCATAAGCTATATGTTGATTGCAATTATTGCTTAAAACAAGAGTATTATGAGCAGAGTTGCACTGCTAAGCTACGAGTACGATTACCGATTGTCATAATTAATTGATTTGGTCACCAATTCCAGTTTTTTAAATATTGCTCGCTTGAAAACTAAGTTGATACAAATTGTCTATGCAACGAGATATAGTTTCGCTGAGATAATCTTCAAACCTAAAGTTTGAGCTTTCAACGTTTGTGCGTTGGGTGTTTGCAATCGAAAAAGATGTTTATTTATGATCTGTCTAGATCCCTTCAGATAGCATAATGTAACGATCCCGTTAGAAACGCAGATGCGTATAAAAGCTTTTTATTAGAAAGAAGTCTTATAGAAATTACTTTTGAAAAAGCCCGGCAGATAAGTTCAATGAGTGGCGAGAGAAGCCCTGGATCTAAACATTTAAGGGAACAATTTTCAAATACGCAAAGATCTATTTTTCGAAAAGGTTCACGATTGTTATTATTTTAAAAAGGAGGAAAGAAGGACAAAAATTGGACAAGGGTTTTTTTTCTAAACAATTTTTACATCGATCAAACTTTGCTTTCAAATATAGAAAAATAAGAAAATTAAATTCGATCGGGATCGAATTTTTTATATCCATCACCGTTTACCCTAAAAAAACGACAAAAAAGGAACAAAATTTTCATGCTCATTAATATGGAGTGGGTGCGGTTAGTTTTTTTTACTTTGTATCATAGGGCCGTGTCGGCGTGGTAGGGGTATCCTTTGAAAGCTCCGGTTGGTCTAAATTCTTTTTTGCAAATTCGTAGGTGATATCTTCATTTTCACTAATAGGAGTATCTTTTTCAAAAATAGATGGACAAATGAACGGACGGATATGAATGCCAAATTTAGAACTGGCCGAGAATTTACATACTTTATGGGGTTTTCGAAGTTTATTTCTGCGCCTTATAAAGGTACCGAAATAACAATTAAATTTTGATACAGTACAATATTAGGCAGGCGTGGTCAAGTTTCTCCATTTTTGTACAGATGCTACAACATCGACCATAAAATGTGCATGCAAATTTTTGTACGTTTATCTGCTATAGTTTATGAATAATGAACAAAAAAAGAAATTTTTTATACCGTTTAAAAAACGGAGGTGTTCTCAGTTTAAGTGAAGCTGTGGGCGTGTCCTTCCACGGATTTGGCTCATTTTCAATGCAGACATGCTTGCAAGAACTTCCAATATTTCTACCAAAATTGAAGCCGATAGTACTTTCTTTGCGACCAGGAGAATGAATTAGATAGACGGACAGACGGACAGATGCTTATATTGATTTAGAATTTGATGTTGATCTCTAAAGGTTCGTTTTGGGCGTTGCAAATGTTTTGACAAAATGAATATGCCCTCGGTGATGGTTGTAAAAAATGTTACTTAGGTTTTTCCATTTGTTAGAGAGCCGCTCAGACAGTCTTCACTATTCTCCGTGTTCAGTTTGAAATGAAAGAGAACCTTGAGATGAAGAGGAGTGGATAGCCTTTCTTTATCTTTCATTCATGGCACTTTGAACATGGCTTTAGTCAAATGAGTTCTTTCGTGATTTTGCATTTTTGATTCTTTGCTGAATTATTTCCATTTCCCTTTTTCTACGCATTTCTTAGTGCATAAAAGTGAGTGTTTTATTGAAATGAATTAAATTTTTTGAGCTTTTCATGACTCTGAAATTGTATTATGATTTTTGGGATGTTTTAATGCGTTTTCATAATTATTATTATAATTATAAAATACACGAAATTGGGAAACATTTGTAGAAAGATTAAAGTGTTATCTTGTTTTTCAAAGTGTTCTCTTTGTGGTATTCTCCTTTGAGTTTTTTGTGGTTACTTTCGGGAGAATTAACAAGTTGATTTATAATACTGTTACGAATTTGCCTACTCCTCAATACGGTTCGTATCACTAGACCGTGGATATTGGAAAGAAAAGGCGCTTCAAAGTTTTGTTGTGTTCCTAAATGTGGGATTATTTACAATTTATTCTTTATTGTGTTTTTAACAATACTTTCTGCTGCTCAACACAACTATTATTATTCTTTAGACGAACGACTCGATGTTCTCTTCCGACTCGATGTACGTTTCCGACTAAACTGCCTTCCGCAAATAGTCCACTTATATACATTTTTACCAGCATGTTACGATCACCTAACTTCATGGCTTCATTTTTAATCCGTTAACCTGCTTTCTGCTAATCGTTTTCCTTGGCCTGCAGCTGTATGGCGCGCCGCGCATTTGCGCCTGGGTTTTTCCCTGACTGTTTTCCTGTTAATCTCTTTCGTCGGCCGGCAGCTGCATGAGGCGCCGCGAATATGCTTAGGGAATTTATTACTTACGAAAATCGACTAGTAAGCATTAACTGGATTTGGGATTTTCGTAACAATACGAAAGACGCAACTAAATGTCAATTATATAAGGGCTCCGTTTAACCATCAGGACGAACATTTCACCCTTTTAATAATTTCTTTTAAATTCGCTTACAACTATGTAAAACCTTATCTTAAGTGGAGAGCTTCCGGCCTCAATCGAAATTTTGCGTCCCGAATTGTTTTCGCGTTGCTCAGAAATTGCTCTTTTTGTATGTGTACACAACGTAATTTCTTACGCATTGTGGTTATATATGCATAAAATTGTTAATCTTAATGGTAGTGTATGCATGCGCCTTAAGTGTGGCGTAGCATTTTATCAAAAAGAAAGTTTATATTATTTTTTGCCTCTTTGGCTTTTGTTGTTGTTAGTAGTTAGAGTTCGTTAGAAACTTTAAAGTACCAACAAACACAGAGAGTTGAAGAAAGAGAAAGAGTTGGGAAAAGTTTCAGTATTGTTTTCTAGTTTGATATTTTTCGTTTCTTGCTTAAAAAAAAAAAAAAAACAGAAATAAGAAAATTATATTAGGCTAGGGCCGGATCTCACATACCCATTAAAATATTTAGCGCCCCATGATTTTATTTATGGTTAAAAAAAAGTGAATGGGATGAAATTTATCTGTCATTGTTTACTTCTCCATAAGGTATATTAAGAAAAATTGCTTTACCACATCGCGACGTCCACTGTGATTATAATAATTCAGAATTAGTACATTTAACTTGTCGCCTTGTATTCTCCAAGTTCTTTTATCTAATACCCATTTCAATGATATTATGATAAAAAAATTAATCCACCATGTCGTGGTGTCCATTATATTTATTTTCGAATTAACCCGTTCCTAGGGAGACAATATATCTTCATTTGGTTATGTTTACCTTATGCTTAATAAGCATAATAATTAAAAAATTTAATTGCTTATAACTTTGTGTGGGCATGGCTGATTTTTCCATGTTTGCACATAAATAGTAGAGTTTTTCATAAAGTAAATGGAGAATATTTCAATCATCTCTCTTTCACAAATTGTGAGTAATGCTTCCAATGCTTCCACAAAGTTGAAATCAATATCTTCATTTTTGCGACCAGCAAAGAGTCAACAACACATTTCGAATGGACGGACAGACATGGCTTCATCGATTCAGAATCTCACGCCGACAAGAATTGCTCTTTATAGAGTCTATGTGAAGCTTCCTTTTGGGTTGTTGCAAACATTACGGCAAAATGAGTATGTCCTCAGTCTTCGGTGGTGGGTATAAAAACATGGTAAGCCAAAGAAAACAACGCAAGTAGTTTCACTGAATATTCTTATATTTATGTATACACATACAGGCAAGTTATACAAAGGGTATCGTATTTCCCTTGATCGTAGATGGATATGAAAGTGATGGGTGAAAATAAATTTCGTACCTGAAGAAACGTATAATGTGAAGAAACACAAACAAGATATAAACATTTTAGAAATGACAAATTCTCTGAAATGCACCATAGAGAATAAAGAAATTCGATTATTTGACAAATGCTTTTTTCAGGTGAGCGTAAGTACGAAATTGTGCGTAGGTAGAGTCGGGTATATGTGTTATAATATATATCTGTTATAATATATTCATGCTTTTATATCTACTTTACTATTCCTTGCGGTCAAAAATATGTTTTTATTTGTAATGAAGATGTTATTAGAGTCAATAGAGTTGTAGATGGAATTACGTGGCACACATTTGGGCAAGGGATGGGCTTATAATGACACCACGGCGCGCTTGGGTCAGACCATTTACCCTTGGCTGATCAGACGAGGTCGCGAACCTACGACTGCATGGTAGGGCTTAGTCAGCACCACATTCCGGTAGCTTTCAAAAGGATCACAAGCTAAGAAATCATCGGACGAACTGGCGGATTTCTGTATTTAAATTATACCTTTATGTTGCCTCCAACAACCAAAACACGTTAAATTAAACAAAAAATGATTGATCTAAAACGATCGAAATGAAGAATCTTGGAAACATCGAATACCCTTTAGGTATCGAATATTAACAACATTAGGAAAGAAAAGCTTCGATGCTATCACAGCCACAATAACTGCAGCAGTCGTTACAAACACTCAGCGGGGCAAAGAGCGAACCGGTCAATACCCTACTAAACGCCCCTGTTAAATTAAATAATATAATGAGACTTACAAATGAGAAAGAAAAGCATGAAGTTTCTCAGTTACCATATCAAAGCCCTACAATAACCAGTATTATAACAATAGGTGTTCTGGTAGAGAAAATTGGAAAACAGCTAAACGCGTGCTTCGTTGCCGAAAGAGGACACAAGGCATGGGTATTCAGTTCGCAGCAGCGAATAAATATATCGCAGGTTGTACTGACGACGATTGGAACGCAAACATCGGTGACTGAAAATCATTATTCATTTCGCACTTAAAAGCTGGGAATCCAAAAACCAAAATACCACTC
Organism: Glossina pallidipes; assembly: GCA_000688715.1. Lineage (NCBI taxonomy): Eukaryota > Metazoa > Arthropoda > Insecta > Diptera > Glossinidae > Glossina > Glossina pallidipes. The sequence continues at coordinate 471,479 of KK499940.1, read as the reverse complement.
CTTTCTTAAGCACTGAAGCGGAATAAAAGGAACGTATTGAGTGTATTCCTAATATATTTTATACTAGAAATACTTGGTAAGAGCAACCTTATCACCGTTTATAATGACAAACAAAGAGCTCAAAAGCTATATAAGTATCCAATACTTCGTACGTCCCTTTTCGTATTGCCTTTCAATGAGCAAAAATGCTCCGCTGTGAGTAATGCATTAAATTAAGATCCCATCGAAACATCCGAGCTGGGTAATGAGTTTATCCAGCAACACCCTAGGATTCCTTTCTAATGTTCCCACTTGGACTTACAAGGAAATTTCACCCCCTCTTCACTTTCTCTCTTCTCACTTTCACTTACTCTCTTTCTCCTCCCATTAAAATTGGTGTTAAAGAAGATATCTTGAAAGGCTCGTCAAATGAACAAAAGAATTGATTTCATTTTAAGGCGTTTTATATAATATTTATATGTCTCGATGGTCAGCTATAAACGTTGATACCATTTCAGAACAATTAATGGCCGAAGATTCACTGGGTGCGTTAGTCATTCTTGTAAAGTTAATGCGCGAAAATAGAAAAATTGACCAGGACCCCTGAATATATAGAGACATTAGAGAATGTCGAAATTTCTTTTTTATTTAAGGGAAATATAAATGGTATAGAGATGCGGGCGCGTATAACTACCTTAAATTTTCTATTTTTTTTTTTTTCTTTTTTCTTAGAAAACGATAAGACTTTCACTGAAACGTTTATGTTCTTGATTATCTAACTATCTGGGTCATCGTTAGTTTCTAGTGCCATTACAGTGCACAAAAATGGAATTAGAAAATGAAAAATTGTTCCGAGTGTACTTCGCGCCCAAGACTATTATATAATAAGCGATTATATATTAGAGCTTTGCGAAAATTCTTAGTGAAAATTATCTAGATTGGCAACCGTCCGGGTTAGTGTTTAAAGGAAAATTTTATGATTTTACATTCGCTGAAAGTTATGGTGCTCGCTCTACCTAAATGAAATTATGAATATTTTCACGAATCAATGGCTTGTAAGGAAAGAGTATTATGGTGGCCATTTGTTGCAGTCGGCGAAAGCATTTCTGATTTTTTTTAAGGTACAAGTTATAATTTATTTTTTCTCTTTATATATATATATATATATATATATATATTTATATATCTTTACATTAAGCAGCAGTTCAGAAAGAATAATTTCTTAGCCATAAAGTACAAAATTATTCGAACGTCAAAAACACACTAAAGCTACAGCATTACGAGCATACGACAATAACTGAAGGCAAATATATTGTTAAGCCATTTACCATTGGGTGGAAGAAAGAAGAATATTATAGGCAGTCAAAAAAGTATTAAGCTCTCCTCAAACGACGGTATATGTAATTGTAATAATATGAATTCGGAAAATGGGTTAATATATTTTAAAACAAATGAATATACCTTTGTTTTTGTATTTATTTTTTCTCATTTTATACCCACCACCCAAGGATCAGAACATACTCACTTTGTCATAACGTTTGCAACACCCAAAAGGAAGCTTTAGACACCCTGCAAAGTACCCATATTCCTCATCATTTTGAATTGGTTATGCCACGTCTGTCCGTCTGTTTGTCTGTGTGATATGTGTTGTTGACACTCGTTTCGTCGTAAAATTGAAGTTATCCAGTTCAAATCTGGTAGGAACATTGGAAGCTCCTGTAAGCCAAATTGGTCGGAACACAAGGTCGCAACAAAACGTAAAGTGAATCCATCTCCATTTCTTGAAGCGAAAATTTGTGAATTAGTTTTCTCTTCACAATACCAGCAATAGGGGTATCAAATAAAAGGTTTTGGAGAGTAGAAGGCGACAAACTAAGTGTGTTGGCTCCAAATTGATTACGGTGAACGTTGCGATATGGTAGAGTTATAGTTCTTTTAGCGAAGTAAAAGGTCAAAAATAAATTTAATGGTGGGTTTGCGAGATTCGGCGCTAGCCGTGTATGACTTACTTACTTGTTTTTTTTTGCTTTATAATTATATTAATGGCTTGTTTTTATTATTTATGTTGTTATGCTTGGAATTTAATGAATTTTGTATAGTTGTTTACTGTATGTTGTTCTTTTACTACTTACAGTTAAGAATCTGATTAAATAGCAGGCATACTTTTCTCAAGAAAAATAAGAAGGATGGAAAAAAAAAGCGTAAAAACCAAACAATAAGAAAAGTTAATAAAAATTTAACTTTTAATTTTTCTTTTCTATTTTCCACTTTCTATTTTCTCCGTGTGCAATTCTCTTCTTCTCTTTTGTAGAAGTTAACAATTTATGTTTGTCTGTTGCGTGGACTTTCTCTTTTGCGTCCATGTTGCCCGTACCTTACACTCGCGGCATACTTTACTAAGTGGAGGTTTATGTAATTGTGTATGTATATATATGTATATATATACATATATTTATATTTAGATTTGTATGTAGGCACGTATGTATTTATTTTACTGTGTGTGTGCATCGGCAAACTTTTTAAATGCACTTTAAAATACTTTTAAAGTAAGCAGAAATATGTTAGAGGAGTTGCAAGGAAATGATGATGGTGATGCTTAGTACTACTTTGGATTTCGTCTACGGATGGGCAGCACTAAAACTTTTCAAACCTTTGCCTATTGCCGTTCACTGCCAAGAAGTCATCAACTGTTTTCTCCTTTCCTTTTTTTTTACTGAGTTATTCTGATACACTACTGGCAAAGTATTAACGGAAAAACAGTAAATGAAAAAACTAGAAATGTTAAGAGACAACAAGCAAGGACTCTTTTTTTCTTTTTTTCTCTTATATATAAGTAGCGAGGAAAGGAACAGTTGAATCAGGATCGTGTGGCATTTGCACTAATAGCAACAATTGTAATAGTGACAACAACAATGGCAACAATAATAACAATAACAACAACCACAGTATTAATAGTAACAAAAACAATAACATTTAGCCAGCAAGAAAGTAGCAGCGGCAGCTGTTCTCAGTTGCAATTCTTTTTGCGGGTAGTCAAGTATTTCATAGTGGCCATCTTGTGTCAATATTTGCTTTATGTTCAAAAGTTTGACCCGACTTCACTAACTAGCAGAGAGCGAAAGACGAAACGAGAAAGGAAAAGAATGAAGAAGAGCTCCAAACATGTATCCACATCCATACATGTTCACACACACACGCAAACACATAAGAAAGTAAAAAAGTTTTTTGAAGTAAAGCCGTAAAAGCATAACGTTGCATAAAATAAAAACAAATGAGAACTAAAACAATGCATTTACATGGCGCTAGGAAAGTGTAAAATTTTACACTCAAAGAGAAAATATACTAAAATATAAAGCAACGTAACCGGAAACTTTTAACGTCAGGCAGTTAAGGAAAGTTAAAGCAAGATTTTCAGTATCACAGGAGAACCTGTGCACTCTTGTCTCTGCCTCTCTTTGAATTTGATTTTCTTCGACCTTTCTTTGTGTTTGTTTACAAACTATTAATAACCCTAACAGAGCGTATAGTGGATTAAACTTCTACTTTTCGTTCAGAACAATAGGCGGTAATTGTGGCTCCACAGAGAGCCGACCAAGTGATAATGCTTCTTCAACTGTGTGAACTTGAGAATTGATTATTCGTCCTTACCCAGCTTAGACCTTAAATAGTACTCCTTACAATCACTTTGACATGAGCGACCACTAAAATGGCATTGTGGAGAAAAACACCTACTATTTTTGTACCCTAGACGACTTGTGGTGCGGTACAAGTTAAGTTTATAGGGTTGTATACGACCTCCAGAAAGACTTGATATAGATCTACTTCTTATTATACCAATCGATTTATAGTCACTCTATCTGTTCAAATTTGTCTGTCGGTCTGACGTGCTCAACCTACCGCTCGCAATTTTTCGGATATTTTGATAAAAGTTGGTACATCAACGTTTTTTGACCAGGAACCAACGCGGTTGAAAATGGTTCTGACCGGACCACTTTTTCGATCCCTTCTCATAAAATGCCCTATTTTGAAAAGTCGTTATGTCAATAATTGTAATAAGCAAAGCCGTATAAGATATTTAATAGTAAGCCTTCGTCCACGATAATGTTTTTACTTCCCTGTCGCTTACAGTTTTTCACGGATTTCTAACCAATTCCTTGTTAACCGTTTCATCGAAAAATTTTGCAAACTTAAGCTAAAGAACAAAATTTAGGTAACGACACCTTGGACGCTGTATAGGTAGCTACAGTAGACTTTCCTATAACACGGATTCACAATAGATGAATTCGTATAACGGGATGGAAAAATTATGTTCGCGAATGTGTAAAAAAATAAAAGAGGTTCATGTTGTTGTGTTTTTATTACCTCTTTTCTCCAATAATTAACATGACGATTAAATCCATAAAAGAAAGGGTAGAACGTATGTATTGATAACGTTTTATACGCTCTTGTGAGAAAAAAAATTAACGGCCATAAAAAATGTATTTTTGTAATCTAAGTGATGCGTGCAACGCGTGCATTTACGAAGGCGCAACTATTGAGTCGGTTGAATTTCCCACGCCCACATTCATATTATGCATCAAAGCCGGCAGAAGGAGGAAATTTCTGAACATCAAGTTCGTTGATCGCACGTACGTGATATTTTTTTTTTATTCTCAGTGTACTTGTGTTTTCCTACCTTTCTTGTTTACTTGAAGTTCTATCATTTTAAAAGTGAAAGATAACTTGATGCTCTGTTGCAAGTACGACGGCTGTTGCAGCAGATGCTTTTGTGTTTATATTGTGTTGCGTGGTAGATGCATAAAACTTAATATCAATTTATATTGTAGTGAAATGAGTGGGGCGTAACATACGCACACGAAATATACAACATATTCCAATTTTTTTCACTACCACTTAAACTTTTTCTCTCTGCGCTTCAAACAGGAACTTTCTTTACATAGAACAACAGATACCTTTACTATGTTTACGACTACTCGTAAATGCATAAAACCGAAATTGAAAGCACCCGAACCGTAGAGAACAATGGCAATGAAATAAGTTTTCAAGTGATTTTTGTTAAAATTTTACTGAGGTTTTTCACATTTGATAGACGCACTTCAAAAAGAAATACAACCGTAAGTTTTCGTTGCTATCATTTTTGTTTGTTTGTTTGCTTCTCTTTTTTTTTTTCTCATATCCTGTTTTTTGTTTGCTAGCGTTAATAATGCAATTGAATAACAATTTAAACAGAATTTTACAATCAGTTGTACACACTACTACTACACAATGAAGGATGGTCTTGTAAAGTGAAAGAGTGGGAAACCCCCCATGCACGTCTTTCCTATGAAAGCCCACCGATTATTTTCTATACTTATGTATACATGTGTGTATTGTAGATATAAATTGTACATATATTTGTATATTTCATTGAAAGCATGAACGTAAATATCCAACATCCAACATCCAATACATACATCAAAGTTTGTTATTATATCAAATTTGCATTATATAAAACGGTAAAATTTTTATAGGCTTAACATCGTAAGTGACAAGTGAGAACAGCGGTAGAATTTAGTTCGGTATTAAGCAGGTGGGTCGGTGGGTAGGTAAGCAGTACAAATGGCGAGTGAATCCACCCATAGAGTGAATCACTAAAGCCATATTATATATATATTACTTATTGGTCGTGTATACGCCTACCAGGCAGCGGCCCTAACCTACCTCTCTTGTCGTTGACGTGTCAATACAAGTAGACATGCAGGACATCCTCTGAGTGACTAATTATAACAACAAGAAAGCAAAGCGGGGCAATCTGTAGCAACAGCGAGGATATATTTTACAAGAGGAATACCCATAACGCATTCCCGGGATTCCAGCAAGTTCTTCAGTAGTATAGAATGAAAATTGAAGATTTATCGTTTGCTGCTCATTAGAGTCACTATTCGTTGCTCATATCACGTGACGACATCAATAGTTGATCTTTTTGATGTGGATTAAACAAAGTGTAGAAAGTACAAGAAGGTATAAGACCGGCCTAGATTAAAATATAATTCGCATATGTGTGGGTGGCAGCTTTTAGATCATGCCTAGACAAACACGACTGCGAGCACCGAAAAGCTCATGGGTGGTTTGGCGTGGATTGTGTTACGCTTATAGGTAGAAAACCAACGGGATGATTGTTTTGCGGAGACAAAAGCCATTTTTTCCCTAATCAAGTTCAAGAGCAGAGCTGCACGATTTTCTATCCCGCGCACTGCCCAATATTCTAGCGCAATCCTTCTTCCTGGTTGCCTTTAGAACAGCTTGCTTGTAGTGATGCTCTCGCCGTACGCCATGTTGTCATTTTTTCCTCCCTCTACCTATAATCCTGCATTATCCACATGTACACGGAAAATCCCTTGAGTGGCTACGCAAATAAAAACCATGCGTAATCCGCTCTTTAATTAAATATTTGGACAGCGTGCAGTGCATTAACTGTCTCAATCTCTAGATCCCCTGGGCTTAAGCTAAGCTTTTCGGGACTTTCATTCACTTTCGATTACGTTTATAGAACAAAGAGGTCTACTTTTCAAAGTTTTGTGATGAGAATTCGTCCGTAATAATAATTTGACTTAAAAATTGACTGCACCACATTTGGACTACATAGGTCAGTGTCTTTCCCAGAGATCCAAATTATACCAGATATACTCGCTTCTCGACATGTTTTCAACATTATATGCAGTTAATAGGTATTTAATAATGTGGTAGTGTGCGCTTTCTTGTGTTCATTTAATGCTCGCCTTAAGAATGTCATTTTCGAATGCAACTATTGTCGTGTTCAGTGCAGTTGCTATAGATATTGTCTAGTGTGACTTAGTAGTGTCTTTACATTTACATGTCGGCAAACTAACAAAATACTTTTCTTAGCTTACATAAAATTCAATTATTTATGTTTTTCTAATTTCTTCTTTCTTTGTTTTGCATTTATTTATGGTGTTCATCTACGTTTTCACTTTGCATTTTATTAAAATTGAAAATTAAGTTAAGTGTATGTGGCTTGTTCTACACAACATCCAGAAATAAATACATACATACATTCATACATACGTATATACATACGCTTGAAGATGAAGAGCATGCAAAGGTGTGTAACATTCGCTCTAAATATTACAAACGGTAAATGAAATGATTCTCAAAGGTGTTGTTGGCACTTAAGCGGAGATGTGTGCCGTTCTTGCATAAGAGACTTAGTTTTTCTTCTTTTGTTTAATGTCGTAACACATATAATTTACAAAATGCAAAAATGTTACATTCACATTGCTAAACGGTAGTGTCAGTAACAACGCGTATTTTGTTAAATGAAATTATTTTTCGTGTAGCTTTCGCTTGGTTGTTACTAAATTCTAAATGAACATCTCTTAAAAATCCGGTGAGTTAAGTTAAAGATGTCTTTGGAAACGATTTGATCTCTTGACGAGAAAAGTATCTCCTTGTTTTCCCTTAATTTTCCCTTTCTACGTTTATCTCTTACACTATATTTAATATAAATGGAAGAGGGAAACAGAGAGAGAGAGAGAGAGAGAGAGAGAGAGAGAGAGAGAGAGAGAGAGAGAGAAATAGAGAGATAGATAGATAGATAGAGAGAGAGAGAGAGAGAGAGAGAGAGAGAGAGAGAGAGAGAGAGAGAGAGAGAGAGAGAGAGAGAGACTCGTTCCAACAGATTCAGATATCAGACTGAATAATCTAAACTTTGGTTATTCTAACTATTCTATATATTCGCAATCAACATCGATCTTTTAAGAATCCATTTGTCCTGACGCTGTTAGTTGCAAAAATTGTAAAAATCTTTGCACATGGGTTCAAAGTTTTCGTTTCGCGATCAAGTTTCTTCCTCGATACTTAACAGAAATTACCTACGAAAAGAATATACAATTGTCGCTTTCAGGTTGTTTGCGCCTGCTTTTGCTTTTCTGCTTTTATTGCATGAAATTCTTGAGTACAGTAAGATTCACCAACAACGTCTCAGATGTTATATGTTAAGCATTATTGTGTTTTTTGTTTTCGTTTCTTTTTTTCGTTTCACTGAAATTTTCTTTACTTTGTTAAAAGGACGATTGTGTGTTTGCGTGTAAGTCGCTGTATATTTTTATATATTACGTTAAATACCACCTCGTGAAAAATTTGTTTAACACAATTCGCGCTTGTTACGACATAATGGCGGCGTTAAATGCCGTTAATGGCAAATGCTGTTAAAGGGAAAATAAATTTTCATTTAACATGCAAAAATTTTCATCCCAGTGTGTATTTGTGTGTACATATATTTTTTCCTTTTTATTTTTTTTTTTTTTTGTTTTTTTAGCTTTTATATTCTCTAGGGTGAAAGCAAAACACAGAAGTACACAAGAAGAAAATTTAAATAATTTGTTTACATTATTTTCTCTTCTTTTTTTTTTACCCACTTTTTCATGAAACTAGTTTTTGGGTTGCATGCCTTTAGAGGTGCGTACACATACGTATGAACATTACATACACATGACATTTATTTGTCTCAGATCTCTTTTGCTAAGAGGTAATCTGCCTCGATTGTAGTTAAAAAATAATTTTTATATGATCAAGATCAACACAAATTGTTTAAGATTTTCAAAAGACAACGTAGCGCGGATAATAAATGCTGTGTTTTCCTCATATTTAATTATTGTATTCAGTCTTTACGTTGCAATAGGTGTAGCGCGGTCTTGAGAAGTAAATGCTGAAGATGTAGTTTTTTTGCACTTCGGTGGTGTCGTTTTATATCCTAACAGACGTCTTGATCGGAAAGCGTTGTTTTCTTGTTTTCATGTTTACTTCGAGGTTTTTTTGTTTTTGAAATAATATGCTCCTAGAGGATTACCGTACGCTTATACTGACTGCGAATATTGAATGTATAAAATGAATATTTCAAGTGTCAAGCTTATGTATTGTATTTGGTGGGGTTCAGCTAAGTATGATGTGCATACAGTATGCCAAGTATAATGATTTCATCGCTGACGAATACTATCATCATCAAATGATACAGTTGAGTCCATTATTCAAGGCATAACAGCCGCGATTCAGAATGACGACGCTTGGTTTTGTGTTCCAAGACACGAGCTCAAAACACTGCACTGAAGTGAAATTTGCTACTCTTCGAGGCCAACGGACAGTGCTTTACCTGCTTGTTAGTTCTCTTAGAATTACTGACAGTCAAAATTGGAATCTTGCTGAAATAGCTTGAACCCTACTTCTTTGCATTAGAATGGATTTTTAATACATCTGAGAGATACTTTGCTAGTCTAAAGCTAATGCCCGCAACCGTACGTCCCAACTAAATGGCAACACAGACAAACCAATTACTTATCCAAAATCCTGAAGCCACAGGGCTGTGCATTATTAGGATGCATTTCATCTTTCATCTGACAGTTGTATTATGAGAAGCAACACAGAAATGTGCCACAAGGCACAAACGTTTCCTATCCTTATGCCTATGATTTAAGAAACTTACTATATACTAAAACTGATATTGGAATGTTTTATTTTGACTAAGCCTTCGGAATAACCAAATTGATGTACTGCTTCGACTTTTCATTAGCAAACTTTTTTTCGGACATCACATGTTCATTTTCTTCAGCCTAAAGTTCACGTTCATTGATTACATAAATTAGTTATATACACTAAGTAATTGAATATAATCACCGACACCAGTAGATGACTTCGATCTCTTTATAATTTCTGTTCGTTTTTATTTTAACTTCCAAAGTCCTAACAATAGAACGCAATTTATTTGGATCATTGTGCTAAAGCCGAAACCTACTATTTGGACACGAAGTATCGAACATGATTTATAATTATTACGTAGATCCGTCAAGTCGCTTAACAACTATCTGTTATCATGTACTTAGCCTTCAGATATCAAGCGCATAAATGTTAATATGTATGCATTAGTTGATGTTATCGTTATAAGTTACTGCTATCGTTTTGCAAAGTTAAAAAAAAAAAAGGAAAAAAATATAAAAACGAAAAAGGATAAATTCCAATACATTCCTAGTCTTCTATAATGAAATCCACCTTATGTGGCTTTACTATTCCTTACAAGGTATAAAAACTTATAAACGAATAGAATAATTCGTATTCGAATACGGAATGACCATCATTTGAAGAGTGTGTAGAAACTTTCCACACATGTCAGTGGCGAAAGGAGATAGTTTTGAATAAAATTCTCTTAAAGAGACAAAGAGTTGAAAGTTGAAAAAAAATTGCCAGTTTTCAAGTAATATTTTCATATTTCATTATTGGGGACTAGTTCAATGCCGTAATTACTCTTGAAAAGTAAATAAACGGGTTGGGAAATACTTCCTGCCACATCTAATTTAACACATGCTTCTATAGTCAATTAATTTACAGTCGAAAGAATTGAATCGCTTGCGGACTGCGTCCTTAATCCAATATAAATAGTAGTCAAATAAAATGCAAATTCTCTGTTACGAACCTTGTGACAAAATTGATACGTTTTTCTTTTTCGTGGTTAAGTATAATAAAGAATTGAATAAATGGTACGCCATTTGCTTTATCCAGCATTCGATATATTTTGACTGCTTCTGTTTACTTTTGTGTTTTTCAATAAACATTTTCTTTTTTCGCAGTCATATTTTAATATTCTAATGGAATAATTTAATAAAGCTATCGTCAATGTATAGCACAAGCAAACCATTAACCTAATTATATGATTAATCAAAAATACCCGAGAAGGAATTTGAATACAAGTTAATAATAAATTATTTACGTTTATGCAGAACGAGGAGCATTGATTGAAATGTGCTTTTGGGAGTAATCATCTTTTTCTTTTGATTGATTTATATAATTTTCAAGCTTTTCTTACCCACCACTGTAAGATGGGGTATACTCGCTTTTTTTTTCTCCAAAATATATGCAACGCTCAAAATGAAGCTGCGGAGACCATATAAAGAATAAATATTTTTGATCAGCGTGAACTTCGGAGTTGATTTAGACATGTCCGTCCGTCTGTGTGTCTGTGTGGTGTGTGTTGTTGGCAATCTTCTGATCGCAAAAATGAAGATAGCGTCTTCAAATTTGGTAGAAACATTGGAAATTTATGCACGCAGGTTAGTATTGAAAATGGGCCAAATTTGTCAGAGCAAAAGTGAGCAATGGAGTGTAAACTTCATCCAACTCAGTTTTTTTAAATAAACATTTTTGGATTTTTCCTCCTTACATGGGAATAATTAAAGTTAGAACCCTGAAACTTTCCACATTCACTTAACAACACTACTCTAGTCTTCAGGTCCGAAAATGGAACCATTCGGCCATGTCCATACAAAGTTATGAGTAACTAAATTTTATTTTTTCACTTTTTTGAGGTTTTATGCGTATTTATGCGTACTTATCACAAGGCAAACAAGAGATAATGTTTAAAACTATTTTGTATACACCTCAAATGAAGATATATTGTCGTCCTAAAAATAGGTTAATTTGGAAATGAGTATGAAAAACACTGCGATTAATTTTTTCTTAATAATACCTGCGATATGGGTATCAAATAAGAGAACTTGGAGAGTAGAATGCGAAAAGCTTAATGGTGGGTATGCGATATTCGGCCCCCGCCGAATATAATTTTCTTCCTTGCGTTTTTTTATTTTTTTTTTGGATAAACAAATAACCTAAGGAATATTCAATGAAAATTCCTAATGATACAAGAGTTTCAAGTACATTTTACATTCGGAAGAGAAAACCTTAATGTGTGTAATAAGATAAATTTCTAATATTTAAGTTCATATATACCAACAGAGACGCGATAGATTTTTTTCTTTACATTTTTCATTTAAGTTTTCGTTGACAATACTTTTCCGTATATGCTTAATTATGAGACTCTCAGCGATGATCGTCCTAGACATCAGCGGTGGCTAAGATGTGAATCGTGATGGAACATGAAGAGATGATGTACGTCTTGTGGAATAACAAGTTTTTATTATTCTCTAGTAGTTGTGTCTCGTTGGCCGAACTGACATTTAGATGCCGTATTCGTAGTGAGTACACAATTTATAGAGACTATAAATATTATTACTATCCTTTTCATAGAGTAGAGAGTAACATTTTCTCTCGGATCAATTCAAGCATCTCTTCTAATACGCTTATAATATGGTAGCCATAAGTGGACGTGGGTTGAACTTGTCCGAACATTTGATCAATTCGATCCCATTAACTCAACGTAGGATTTCAACTTTGTACGTCCTTCTGTCCGTTTTCCGTGCGTTGATATGTGTAAGATCGGAACATGGCAAGCAAATACATTCTTAATTCAAGGGTGCAAATCATGTATAAAAATGGACGCACTCTGTTTGAAACTAGAGTCGCTATAAACACAAAACTTTTCGTTGTAGTTGACGGCTTAGCAAATATTTACGAGGACTATTTATTGTGAAATTGAAAATGTTCCATCAAGGATCGTTCGAAAAAAGGCAATAGAGCTAGATTCGGGTGGAACCAAATCTTGTAAGTCCACCGCCTTGGAGCTTTTAGAATTATAATGCCAAAGAAACTGCGGGAGTATGTTCTGACCAACTTGGCACATTACTCATTTCGTTTGTCTTCAAGCAGCTGTTAGGAAATGTGGGAGTATTTCCGTAAAAGTCAAGTTTTCAAATTAACGGTTATATTTAATAGATTTTCAACTACACCACAGACATATTAGACAGGCGTCACCATACCAAAAGCGGAACGAATGTCCTATGCTCTAAATCTCGTACTGTTGCAAGGGTAATGGGGCCGACTAAATTAAGTGGATCACCTCACTGCCCTGGGCTCGCTTGTTAGCGCTTCTTATTCACTCCGCTTGTCGCCGTTTACTATGAAATCGAATATTCAAGTATACGTCGCCATTGAACCCTACAGGTATCTGCACTATAGCTACATTCAAAAATAATAAAAATTTTTCGCAAGTGTTTATAGAGTTTTCCAAAAAAAAAAATCGATATCGGTTTGAAAGTAGATGGACGGACGCTGGGTTGTGTCCGAAAACATGACATAGAGCTGCGTACAGCTTGACCAATGGAATTGTGTAATTATTCGAAGAAATATTTTGCGCTCGCACTAAATGACGTTAAGGTTAACGTAAGGTTAAGGTTAATGTAAACATGATAGTTGATCTTCTTAAAGATAAAATGTATATAGCAATGACTTACTAAGCTACAAGGACCTAAAAGAAGGAGCGATATTTTTTCGGAATCACCTTAACTACTTACTACCTTCGTCGAATATTTGTCTAAAAAAAAAAAGGGACATTTTACCGTCAAGACACAGCATTTATTTTACATGTTTGCTGACATACGAAACCTTAACGTGATTACTTTATAATAAGGAAAAAAATAAAAAATAATTTCAAACAACGTTTATATATAATATCTTGCTTGTTATTTAAAGTTCGCTCCAGGTAGAATTCTTTTTTCATTCTTAAGCACTTTTCCAAAAGTAATATATCAAATAAAAAATAAATAAAAATAATTTTAGTTTCATTTTAAAACATATGCTTTTTAAACGTTTTCTTTTAATATTTTAACAGAAGAGTTTTCAAATAAATTTTAAATACTTTTCTTAAAAAGTTTTTTCTTCGCAAGTGCAATTTGTGCATGTGTACGATTATATGATATAATCATACGTATATATACGTATATATATATATATATATTGTGTGTGGACACACGCCAATACATGTTCTACACATGTACATATATACATTCATAATAAACATTTATCATATATTGAAGCACGTTTCAACAACTAATTTTATTTCGCTATAAAGTGAGGGAACTTTCACAGACACGTATCTAAGCTAGTGTACTATTGTACTAAAAAAGGAGAAAAAAAAGGAAAGAAAAACAAAAACAAAAAGGATAAGAGCAACAATACGATTTTAAGTACGGAAACTATTATACTAATATATATATGTTTGATTCTCAGAGAATATATAAGGATATGTTTATTGATGCCTGTGTACCGTATATCTTGATTTATATTTATTAAGACAAGTGCAATGTGTGATGCAATGAATTCAGTTCGGAATCATGTGAACATGACTTCGAGTAGTCCGCGTCTATCTACATTTGCACGAAAAGAAATTTGTAATAACACGTTTTCTGTATTGTGACAATTTTGTGTACAAAATATTTGTGTGAAGGAAATAGTATATATGGAGGAAGGACATTAATAACAATCAAAGCTATGAATTTTTGATTTCGATATCGAAATTGCGACAATTTCCTGCTTTTTTGCCCTAAACCAAAAACGGAAAACGTAAATTGTGCTGCGTACACAAAATTAACATTGAATCTCGACAGAGGGTGGTGTACGACGACAAAACGAACCATAAAGCGAATTCGTTTTTGGCATTAGCAGATATACAATCAAGTCAGTCTGCTTAATTTCTGTGATAAGTCCAAAGATGATAAGCTTTCATTTGCAAGGAGGCCAGCTTCTGACAATCGATAGTGATCTTTGGCGTACAGTAATCGCTTCGAAGAGTTGCATACTTTAGAGAAATCAGCATTTTGGCTCATAAGACAGCGAAACATATTATAAAGCAACATTTTCTTTCTTTGAGCGATCGCGATAGTACGATAGTTTCTGACTTTGATAAACTCTGACAGTGGCATACATAAGGCATAACGCAACTGCCATGGAGCAATAATACTTTTCTTGGATTAGAGAGGAGTTAGCAAATCGATCCGAATAATTTTCAAAGTACAGACTAACCTTGACGATTGGGAGGGTTGTGATTTAATGCAGATCCACCATAGAGTAATAATTGTTTAACCTTGAAAATAAAAAGTAATTAGAGTAAGCACATGAAATGCAAGGAAACCACTCACAGCACAGTCGAATGCAGTGGAAAAATTAAATTACAGCAGCCCCAAATAGTCCATTGGAAATAAATGAAATAAATAATAATCTACTCTAAGCAGTTTAAAGAAAGCAGTTAGTAACAAATTGAACGGTAATTTTCTTGTAAGTGGAACAAAATGCTATAAAATCAAAGCCAAAGAATCTGGATGCTGAAAACGAAATGCTACAAAGCTCTAACGTATTTATTAAAATAAATCAAAAAAGAAGAAGAAAATAATTGGTTGTGATTAACATCAGCCGTTATTTAACCTGAATTGGTTACAATATATAACTCGTTTTGCAATTCCGCTTATAAAACACAGAACTGTTGAGTGTAGATCATATAAAATATACAGCCACTTACATAGCGTATAATATCAATTTGTTTAGAGATCTATTTTAAGATAATGTTCATAACCTCTCTATTATATAAATGAGTAAAAACATAATAGTGACCCACCGACCAATGACAAGTACCATATACTATCCTCGAGTTATTCATAAAAAGTTTCAAATTGAGGCGAGATGTAGTTGAAGGAGTGATCCGATCGGAATCATTTTCAACAGCGCCCGCCCTTGTGCCAAAGCACTGCAATGTATCAAAATTTCATCAAAATATTTCAACAATTGTGGTCTGTATGTTGAACGCGAAGGAAAAGAAAGACAGACAGGCTTAAATCAAATCAACCTACAAAGTGATTCTGAATCGGCCAGCATAACAAAAGATAGTTCGATCTCAAGTCCTTCTGGTCTAGGGTATAAAAGACTTAAAAATCTTCACATAGTAAAAGTTATGTATGAAAACTGAAGAGTATATCATTAAAAGTTTTTTAAATATCAGAGAAAGCAAAGAGCTTATGCGGTTAGTCTTCGAGCGGAAAACTTTCTTGGCAATAAACATAATTCTTGATAAACATCCTTCTTGAGTTGAAATCAAATTTTCCACTTAATAGTTAACAAATTTTTAATAAAGTTTTTTATGTGTCCAAGGCTGTATGTGTTCTAACTTGACATAATGTCTAAGTTGATATGGAGGTGTAGTACTTATGCTTGGATATTGTTTTGGATGAAATGCTTAAATCAAAAGGGCCCCGAGTTAATGTGAATGAATGAATGATGCTCGAATTTCAAGGTCCACAACTTCATTAAGTGTATTATAGGTGTATATTATTCGTTTATAATAATTAAGGCACAATATAATTAACTCTAGGCTTTTCACTTGACTGTAGGTGACTGCTTCTTACTAGAGGAATAAGTAAATAAATGCATAAATAAAAAGGTTGACATCGATTATCTGCCAGGTGCAACAATGAAGTTGGTCTTTATTCACTTTTTTATAAAAATCTCTTTTCAGGTTTAAAGAAAGGGCATCGCAAGAGAAAGTTTCGTAAGTAATTACAAGTCTTGGAAAAGAGTTTGGAAAAAAAAGAAAAAAAAGGAAAACAATACAAGAGCAGAGGAGAATAAAGTCGTAGTGAGTTTATTGAAACGGAGGACGAAATGATGAAATCATAAGGTTTTTGAATGATTTCATTTGAAATCACTCTATATGTACCTATCTTACTTTTCTATACATGCGTATGTATATTTGAATGAAAAATCATTAACAAAAATAATATTTACAATTCATTAGTAACATCCTATGCGAATGTCCGCATGCCGAAGACACGTCAGCTTTTATTGGGGAAAATCACGATCATAAATTATTATCTAATGTGTTTAGCTTTAAGGTAAAAATAATTTATCTCTTGATTATATTATCTTCTATTAGTTTAGAATATTTCTCATTAATCCTTATAACTTTTGATGGTGTTGTCATGTTTTACAAGTTGCAATAAAGCAACATTAATGCTTTCATGTCATTTTCAATTCGAAATGAATTTAATGCAGTGCATGTGTCTTAAAAACAAAAAAAACAAAATTTCAGATTGTTTTTCAGCATCTTTAAGCAAAACTTTCTCATTAATGAGAAAAACATAAGGACAAGGACAACTATTTAATAATTTAACTGTCGTCGCCAGATTGTATGTGGCATTTCAATTTAAGTATTATTTACACACTTACATACACTCATAAAACTTGCACATTTTCTTGCTGTGTCATCGAAATCTACAGCCAAACGTGGTTTTTGCTTAGATTTTTGTTTTTTCCTTTTCGTTATAACAAAAAATTTTATTCTCTATATATTTCCTTTTTGTCGTTAATTTCGTGCTGTGATCTCATGTCGCGCGCTATAACGAATAAACAACACACACACACACATACACATACACACACGCGCACACACACACAATTTCTTTTGTGGTATTAATCCAAAATAATTACCGAAATAACAATTTCTTACAATTTGCAGCAACAGTATAATTAGGGTGACAACATAATCCTGGGTCATGCTACTTGAATACCGTTATCGTTTTTGTTGGCTTAATAAAATTCATAGTATTGTGCGCCAGAGTTTGTCTTTGCATGTGTGCGTGTGTGTGTATGTGTGTGTTTATGTGGGTTGTTTATTTGCGTGATTCGGATGTATAATAAAATATACTTTACATTTCGTTTAAAGAAGCCAGCAACAATTTTGATAACAACTTACGGATAAATATACCAAAATTTGTTTTTATTACAAAGGTTGATAAAAACTTCCCCGAAGAGTTACTCTTAAAAACTACCTGAGCATATTATTGACATCAAGGGCTTACAATATGAAACAGTCAAAGTTCAAGGCAAGTTCAATAGAAAAAATTCTTAAAAAGTATTTTTAAACGATCTCGGAAACGATCATATGTACATTTTGTGTTTTCTATTAATACCGAGGTCAATTTATGGCAGTCGAAGTTGGGTAAAAGCGACGCCAGATTTTCCATGTTTTTCAAATTTTCAATATCGAAATCAAACGATGCAGTCCAAGTTATTGTAATATTCTTAAGGTAGGAATCAACTAGCGGAAGAACAATGCAGTCCAAGTTATTGTAATATTCTTAAGGTCGGGATCAAGTACTGGAAGAAAAATGCCATTCTTCTGTAAGTGTTAAGAGAAAAACATGAACAATAAAAGAAACTTATCAAAACGAGAATAGAGAAACTGCACCAATTTTCATTGACCAAAGCAATGTATTCTGAAATTGAAGACAATATTCTAAATAGACTTTTTACCGTTTTAGTTAAACATTCTGTTTAGGGAAAAGGAAGACGTTACTAACATTCTATGTGCTTATCTAACGCTTAAATGAAAGTCGGGCAGTCTTGTTACAATTAAATAAGTCTTCCAGTCAAACCAAACCAAACAGAAATTTATAACGGTGTTGGTTAGCATCCACTTCATGATGGACTCAACTCGAAATGAGCAGGAGGCCTTGGAATTCCAAAGATTTTTGCAAAACAGTAAGATGTAGTAAACTAATCTGAAACGAGTAAGGCAAAGATATCAAAATACGTTAACTAAAACAACAAAGACAAAGAAATCCATTGCTAATCAGATGCCAGTTGCGTCCAAAAAGGATAAGCTGAATATTGATGTAATTGGAGGCAATTAAAGCGATTTGTCTCAAAGCTATGTAGATTTCGATTTGGCTTAGCCTAACTTAAAGTCTGGTGGCGACTAGTCGAGGTAAATGACTCTATCGTGTAAGACAACGCATTCATGAGTTAAGACGATTTTGGCAACGATGAGGACTGCGGTACCTGTATTCGTTTAAGGGAAAACTTGACTTAGTTTTGAAAACATTTTGTCTAATGTAATATAGTATGAATTGTTGCGAGAACGAACAATAACCTACTAGTAGTAGTTTCGTTCTCAAAAGTAAACAAAGAAGAAAATATAAATGTAGAATAATAATCATATGACTTCGACATATGATGATGACTAGGGAAACCTTCTTAGCAAATAGTAGATCTTTCAATTCTCGATGTTCATTCATATCCAATGACAAATTGTTACGAGTAACTCGAGAAATGTACACGTGAAATATTTCTGGCAGTTGTTATCGCCGTTATTTTTCGATATCTGCCCTGCTTACATTCAGGATTATCAACAACGATTCATTCTTGTCAGTCAGTCAGTCAGCCCATCAGTTCGTCGGGCAGTCATTCCCTTAATATGCCACATCCTTTATTTTATCTGCCGGTTCACTCAAAACAATACAAATATTTGCCCATTTATCAGTCCACTAGCTCATCATTTTCTTCATTCCTCATTGCAACGCCCATATGTCAACCTATCTATCAGCCTATTTGTCCGTTTACCCGACAATAAATAGATTTTTCCATTCATCCCTGTATCCGTCCGTTTGCTCGTCCGTCTGTTTATCTCTCCTCGCAAGCATAAACTCATATGTCAGTCCATCTGTTAGTTCACCGGTCGGGCTCGCTCTGATCTTTCTGAAAATCCATATGTCACGCCATCTTTCCGTCCGTTTGTCAGCTCTTCGCTCAATTCAACTCTTCGTCTATCTCTTGATCGATCTCTTGATGCATCCATTTGCTTGCTAGTGCATCGATTGGAAATTAGTTTAAATTGCGTACTTCTTCTCTTCAGTGGTAGATATCTAAGGCAATTGTTTTCTTTGCCTCAATGGTACATATGTATATATATATCTGAATTTTTTTTTTTTGATTTGCGGTTACGTTATGGATTGTAAAACGGTCGGAAAAGAAAATTAACATCAAACAAAATCGGATATTTCTTATAAGTACAATAAAAATAAGAAATAATTGTTTGACTGATAATATGAGAATGTTTTCATATTGAGCCGGAACCACAAAAGGAGAAACACAAATCTAATCCTGAGGGAATAAGGACAGAATAACGGTGATATGCAAAAATTGTAGTGTACGGTGATGTGGTGTAGAGAGATTCTAGCCTCACATTTTTGTTCCCTTAACAAAAACAAAGTTTGTGCATGTATGTATTTCCTTTTTATAGCTTGTGTCCAATTTGGATAATTTTATGACCACAAAAAACAATTTCCCATTCAAACAAAAACCATACGATAGTCTCTTAGATATTTTTGTAAGATTCGTAAAAACTTGAAAGTATATAAATAGACATAGATATATATGTATATATGTACATATGTACGTATATATATGTATATATATATGTGTGTGTACATATCAATGTATGTACATGTAGATAATTGAGAGATTGCTACAAAGTTTTATGTTTAACTAACTGTTTTATATGTTAGAAAAGATTAAAAAAAGGCTTTTCTTTTCATCCACGTGCGGACATATTTTGAATAGATCTTACATATGACTATGACTACATAGACCCTTGTGTGGTAAATAAACTTGTTTTCTATACACTCTCGGGTTTTTTGTATTTGTCTTTTATAAAGTTAAGCAACTTAAAATCTCATAATTGGCAAGACCGAACAGTGGATGCTGTATAGTGTCGATAACTATGGCTGCTATGACGACACCAACACATAAGAATTTAATAAAACTTTTAAATATTTCGCGTATAAAAATTCCATTTAGGAAGAAGTCTTATTTGGAAGAGGATCGACAAAACCCATACAAATGTGATATAAATTTATCTTAGTACATTTTAAATGAAATTTTTATATGAAACAAATCTTGGTTAAAAAATACTAAAAACTGGTCGTATTTAGCTTATAAGGGAATTCAAGCGATAGCTCCTCCTTTGTCAGCCAGATTTTTCATATAGATAAATACTATTTTTTCTCGTTTTGTTCTGAGAAACATTGAAACTGACAAACTTTATTCATGTAACGTCTTATCCGGTATAGACCTTTATGTAGAAGACGCTAGTAAAAATGGTCCAAATTAATTCATCTTGATAAGTATCGTCCCTGGGTTGCAACCTTTAACAATTATCGACCTCGGTCTAAAAGACATCAGCATGAAATTATAACAAAATATATATAATTATATATATATATATCTGTCATGGATTGCCGGCTGATGGAAGCCCATTTCACATTTACTTTGGATAATAGGTAAGCGCACTACATCTAAGAATATATATAGGAAATATAAAATTTCTGTCTTCAGTTTCCCTAACAGATAGAGGGCTAGAAGAACTGGTATATTCTGGACAACTCGACTTGACTTTCAGTAAAATTTTTTCTTTATAAATTTTAAAAGGTTTTCGATCACAACCGAAAACACTAAACGAGAGAGACGATACAGTTTGTTTCCATAAAAAATTACCATTTCTTTTGTGCAAGGCAGTGTGTTTGATGTTTAAATAAATGTCAAGTCATTTGATTTTATGCCTGAAATCATTTCATACGCATTATAACAGTACTCACAGCATTTAATATATTAAAATTTGCTAATGTATATACGTAGAGGCTGCGCATGGGGGGTTAGTTTCGTTTATTTCTCGTCTACAAATATTTCACACAAGAGCAAGCAGATACTTATATATATATATATATATATACATATACATATGTAGATATACAATGGTGTTAACGTGTTTATGTTTATAATAGAAAATAATAATATAAAGCAAAAGAAAAGTTAAATACTTAACGAAAAGTTTTTCATACATTTAGTAAAAATTTTCCTCAAGTGCTTGCGTGTGAATGTGTTCGAATTTATAGAGAATGCTTAACCATGTGCAAAATCTGATGTGAGAGGGTATAAAGATATCAATTAATTGCCCGGTCGCAAAATATAAGAAACTTATGTCGGTATGACAATATATGAGATCAGAAATTTATAAACTTCCATAAGAGCATAACTGTTCCCGATTCAATAAACAATCATTTCCTTATATATTATCATCGCTTTACTATAATGGATTTGTGGTCTTTTTTTTGTTTCTACCTTTGTTAAGGGTAAACGAGCTGTAAATAATCCTTTTTCTTCGTTCTGTTATTCTTCTTGTAAATTGAAACAAAGAGTTGTATGAATGTATATGTTTATCACATAAACACGTAAACAGGGCAACACGCTTTACGTTTTAAATGTTGTTTCACAGAATTTAACTATTACTTTGATCGTAATCATTTCATATGTTTTATATAAACGTGTAATACATCGATCAATAATTCCCGGGTCTCGCGAAAATAATTTTTTTTCTTTGTAAAATTCGATTTTCTTCATCAGCATAGCTCCTTCCAAGAGTTCAGTATACGATATCCCTATGGTTTCAATGCTATTTTCTTAGAAAACAAATACGCTTCTATTTCCCGATCATCGATTCCAGTTGATCAACTTGAAACAACTGGAATTGAAATTATGCAATTTCGTCATTGCGGACACTGAGTAGTTGGTGTTGTAATTTAAAAAGAATTTGCATTACAAAGAATTAACGATACTTTATAGTTGGTTATCCTTTATTCTTAAGCGAGCTGTTAACGTGCTAGACATTTTCATAAATTGTCCGTACGGTTGAGAGTCGACAGCATATTATCTTTACAGTTTTTTATACATTTTGTTAAGAGATATATTTGCGTGAATTTTAAAATTAATTAACAAAGAAACCAAAGAAAGCCACGAGCCACGAGTGACCGAACGGTAAATATTAAATAATTCGATCCAAATTTCAAGTAATCCGCAATAACCCAACAGACTTGCGTTCAAGTTATGCTTCACTGTGGGCTTCTACTCTAAAAATTTTGCGCATTTTCAATACCAACCTGTGTGCAGAAGCTTCCAATGTTTGTACCAAATTTGATGTTCATATATTCATTTATGCGACCAGGAGAGTGCCAACACCACACAGACGGACAGACATGGTTTAGTTCATTCAGAATTTCACGTTGCTCAAAAATACACATAGTTTACAGGGTTTCTGACGGTTCTTTTTGGGTTCTTGCAAACATTGTGACATACATCAGTGGTGGATATAAAAAAACCTTGTGTTTACTTGAAATGAACATTTGGAAAATTACACTCATCATTGAAAGAAGAAAAAACAAACAACAGGCTCTGATAATAATGTAACAGCAATATTCCCATAAAATATTAGGAGAAAGTTTTTTTACATTTTCAAAAGTTCTAGCAGAAAGAAGAAAAGATCAGGGTTGCATTTAAATTAAAGTTGAATTACGCTGCTGGACTTTTAAAAATTGTAATAGTATTGTAAACTCAATATTCAAGACACAACGAATCGATAAACCTATCATCAAAAATAAAGGGATGAAAACAAGGAAAAAGAAATTTGCTGTTCTGTTTTAATAATAACTGATATTTTGCAAATGCGATTGGCCATGACTTTTACGAGATGACGGAAGTTTCTGGAGGAATTTGACATCTTACTGTACGCAAATGTGTATAGAAAACGTAAGTAAGTTTTTCTTTTCAATTTATTGCAACGTGTTGTAAAAAGCGGCAGATATATCATGAGCAACCGAACAATTCTCCTGGTCTTGATCAAATTTATTCGAATGCTAACAATTGTTAGCCAAAAAGAATTGGGGAACAGTTGATAAATATTTGAAATATGGATAAGAGATTGAAGAGAAAATGTCTCGGTAAACAATAGCAATGAGAAAGCCAGAAGAGTTAATATGCATATGAGTTCGAATGAGTGACACCAGTTCACAGATGGAAGTTAAGTCGTTTACATTTTTTGCTATTAGTTCAGGTGGTATCTGAAATATAAACATTTTTCCCACATTTGCTTACGCAAATAATTCAAGACTGATTTTTGGTTCATGTTAACGACAGAAACGATGTCGTAGGTTGAGGTATGTCCGTCTTCTTCAATGCGAAAATTGAGCTAACAAATCTGGCATTGTTTCCCAATTAAATCACCGCCAGTTTTGAAAGGCTATGCTTAGAGAAGATAAGTTTCAAAAACGTCCTTGAGTCTGTTCCGTACATATTCGTTTCAAAAT
Organism: Glossina pallidipes; assembly: GCA_000688715.1. Taxonomy (NCBI): domain Eukaryota; kingdom Metazoa; phylum Arthropoda; class Insecta; order Diptera; family Glossinidae; genus Glossina; species Glossina pallidipes. The sequence goes on along the minus strand of KK499940.1, from coordinate 447,819 downwards.
GTCAATTAACGAATTATTTCCATTGTTTCATATGCATTCAAGTTGCTTATAGCTTTCCTTAAATTGACAAATATTTAAAATTAACTTTTGCTGGTTTAATTTTTTAATAACGAATAAAAATGTATGCACAAGAAATAATTTTTGAATTTCTTCAAAGATTAACCAAAATAAAGTTTTGTAATTTAATTTAAATTTCTTCTACGAGAGAGAATTTATTATGGCATAGTAGCATATATTACATGTAGCTTTCTACTTGTTTTTGTTTTTTATTATTAAAATTCTTTTGGGTAACCTTGCGCAAAGTGTCCTCTTCTATTGTGCAGACCGATTTTGTTTTTAAAGCAATTTACCGTAATTGCTGTAATTCCGTGATAATCAGGATGTCACTTAAGGCTTTCATTTTTGTAAAAGGCCCAACTAAAAAATTTTCACTCTATAGACGCAGCACATACACTTACATACACAACATACACTTACATTTCACAAAATAAGCTAAAAAAACGGAAATTATTTTATTTTACACGCCATCATAACGCAAGATATAGAAAATTAGTTCTTCAGTTTGTAACATCAGAAAATTTTTATTAGGGGCCCCCTTAAATTACATATATCCTGAGATTAGAATTAAAGCCTGAGTTTAAATCACGTATAACCTTGATTGGAATTAAAGCCTGAGTCGATCTTTTCATGTGTCTTTGCGTGTCCCGTTGGCGAATCTAAATGGCGACAAAATTTCAAATCGGGATCGTGAAAATTCACAGATAGATTTTTAGCCTAATTCATATAGCGTGACGTGCTATTGCAAAACCTGTTACAATTAATGCAAGCACTATGGCGTATATAGCTTTTGTTTATGTTTTAAACCTACACATTCGTATGTATATGTTTAAGTTTGTGTTTGCGTATTATGTGTCTGCGTATGTGTCTCTTTGTGTGTGCCTGCGTGTGCGTGTGTGCAACGTGAAAAAGAAAAACAGAATTTGAAAAGAAAATCCTGTGTCGTTAGGCCCATTGTTTAAATGTTGTTCACTTGGTTTCTGTTCAGTTCAGTTTAGTAAATGAGAGTGAAAGTATTTGACGTTGGTATTGTCTTCTTTTTATGAGGGTATGTTTCTGGGTCAAAAACTGCTATAAAGCACATACGTATGCATACTTAGGCACATATAAAAATACAGATGCACACAAACGGACACAAAAACATATACGGCATAAACATATCATTAACAGTTAGATTACCTTGGCTTAGCTACACTTTTGTTAGACAAAACAATATGTACAACAAAAAAAAAAAAAAAAAAGACAGAAAAAAAAAATGTGAACTAACTGGCTTTTTGTTATTATTATATACATAAATAAATGTTAATTTAACCTTTGCAGATAGAAAGTCATTGATAAACTTTAAAGTGTAAAGAAAGAAACAAAAAAAAAACTATAAACAAAAGTGAAAATATGAAATAATTTAAAGGGGGAATATATATATATATATATAATTTTTTGCAAAATAACAAAAACAAGAAAAACAAAACCCCCCGAAAGTTATACTTGGAAACTATTAACGAAATTGCTTTTCCCCAAATAAAAGCTTTCCTTTATGCAAGTTTTAATTGCTATGAAGTAATGTTTAACGAATTTTATTATTATCATAAAAACTACCGCAAAGCATGCTCATACTCACACTCGCTAACAAACGAAACTTAATAATGCTTACTTAAAAGTTAATATAATAACGTATGAAACATAGTACGAAAATAAAAAATGAAAGGAAAAGAAAAGTAATTGTCAGAGACATTTGCTTAGTGCGCTTATTTCAATCAGGGGAAAAGATTTGCAATTTGCAGTCATAGTAACGTAATAACTTTATAGACAAAATCATGCATAAAATATTGTAGATACAAAACGGCTTCGAAGTTCTGTTGTATTCGTAAAAGTCTTCGACGTAATAGCATGTTTTCTGCTCTGCGAGGTAGTTGCTTAAAATGTTCTCATGACGAGGAAAAGACCACAAATGGGAATTATTTTCAAACACAATACATGGGAATATCATTACAAAACAATGGATATTCTATTTTGCATGTATTCTTAACCAGTACGGGATTTTGTACAAAGCCAGCTTCTTGCGAGTCTCCCCGCTCTATCCCTTGTTTAGTGGCCTGCCTATCTGTTCATCTATGCGTTTTCATACTTTCTAACGTTCTAAACTTACCTTTAACTTAATCTTAACTTAACTCTTAACACTTGTGGCTTTTTTTCTTCCCTTTGCATTTTCAGTCCACCATAAAAACTGGTCATCCAATTCTTAATCCTAAACATTTTAGATCCATCCCAGTGTCAGTCAGCCTTATTTCTTAATTGTCCGACCGGCAGGGTTTCTAATCGTCCGCTTTTCTCTTCATTGCAATTCGAAGCTTGGCTCGCTACTCTTTGCGGTATATTCGTGCTCGTTTGTTCCCCATCCGATCAGACTTTCGTGCGTCTAAGGTTTCTACAAACTACTTGTTAATCCAAGATCGATTGCACGTCTACCTTTTGGGCAATTTGTCCCTTTACCGTTTGTCGCTACGAAGAAGGTTGCAGGAAGTTTGAGGAAGATGGGAAGATGTACAAAAGGCCAACAATGAAACTTTGCCATTGCTATTAATGTATATATGTTAGATAAGTAAAATGTATCACAATTCGTTCTAAGCTATGCCACGGATCATTTTGCTACTTCTTTCATTCATTGATTTTTACATCTAAAACCAAAGTACGTCGTAGTTTGCTGTTCTAATTCTGACAGAAGTTATTTATTTTATTGTATTACACAGCAGACGCCCCTGTAAGATGAAAGATACTTTTCGCGTTATATGAATCCGTTTGTCTCATTCATTTGACGTATTAATCGAGCTTTTTTTAGCGTGTTATAAGATCGACGATTACAAGAAATACGGCTTATATGAACCCGTTCTAAAGGGCGTCTACTGTACTAACACTCCAAGTCGTTTTGGCCATACCTGATTTTCATTCATTTGTTCTTTTTTGCTTTTAAATTTTGACGTCCGACTAGGTTCTTCTTAAGCTACTGATTCTTTTGGAGCTAAAATGAATGAATGTCTAGCTAAAATTAACAATTGGATTCTCAAAAATTCTTGCTCCATAAGTGCAAGTAAATCACAAACTGATCTCTTCAACTGGTGATAGATATAACGACGTATATTGAATTCGTGGGGGTTGTGCGCTGTCTTGGCACGCTAGCGCTCGATAACAGATTCAACTTTTGCCCACCTATGGATGGTATTAACGCAAAAGTTTGTCTAAAATTGCGAGAAGACTGTAATCTAAATCCTACCAATCAACATCGAACTTAAACTTGCCGATAAATTACTGCATTGAAGTAGTCACAGGATGATGTGTATATAATCTTGCTGAACTAAAAACAGCTGTCGTTATAGTGCCCTTCGTTTATTATATGCGTCTCGACAATCATGTTCGAACTTTCTTTAAATTGTCTTTCGAAGAATATCAGTCTTTCTATTCAAAATTATTAAGTTTCAAACGTTCCCGGGTTCCTTTATAAGCAATTTCATTTTTGTAGATATATTAGGAATTTTCAAAATTTTGATGCCTTTTAGAACGAGTTCAGTCGTTGAAGATTCATTCATTGTACGCTGCGTCTCAGTAATGAAATTTTATGCAATCCGTTGAGTTGATAGATATTCAAAGAAAGGAAATCTTACTCATACATGGTTGGTTTATTTTTATTCTTTATTGCGTTTTAAACATATTTAATCTGTAAAAAGCACAAGATACTAATGTTTGAATGTTTGAAGTTATGAATCATAAATGAAATGAGCAAAAATAAGAGTAATTTGAAGAAGTTGTAGTAAAGTTTATTTTTTTTCTTTTTTTTTTTTAATGGCATTCGTAAAAGAAAATTTTTTTAGTAAGAAAACTTTTTTTTAAAAAAAAAAAAAAACAATTTTGCTCTTCTTCTCATATTTTTGATTTTTATTTTTTTTGTTAGCTTTTATTGTTACATATAAGTATCAGAATGATTTGTATTTTTCTTTTCTTTCATCATATTTTGTTAGGTTTCAGTTATTGTGATTTTATTATACACATCACTGTAAAATGGGAGTATACTCATTTTGCTTTTTTTCTCTAATGTATGCAACCCCCAAGAAGAAGCTTCAGAGACCCTATAAAGTACACATGTTTGATGAGCGTGAAATTCTGAATTGATTTAGGCATGTCTGTCCGCCTGTGTGGCGCGTTTTTCGCACTCTCGTGGTCGCAAAAATGAAGGCATCGACTTCAAATTTGGTAGAAAGATTAGAAGTTCCTGCACACAGTTTCATATTGAATCTATTGAATCGCACCATTCTAGTCCGAAAGTGGAACCATTCGTCCATGCCCATGCAAAGTTACGAGTAACTAAATTTAAAATTTTTCAATTTCTTGAGGTTTTATGCTTACTTATCACAAGGCCAACAAGACAGAGTGCTTGAAACTATTTTGTACACTCGTCAAATGGAGATATATTGTCGGCCTAAAAATAGGTTATTTGGTTAAAATGAATATGGCAGACACCGCAGCACTTTTTTCTTAATAATACCAGCGATATGGGTATCAAATAATAGAACTGGGAGAATAGAATGCGAAGAGCATAGAGGATGGGTATGCGAGATTCGGCCCCCGCCGAATATAGCTTTCTTACTTCTTTTGCATTATATTTTTTATTGATGGAATATTTTTTTTCTTGAGTGAAAGCTGTTGCCAAGAAAGGATAGGTCGTAGCAATTCATCTATTTTTATTTATTACGACAAACTAAACTAGAACATGCCACAAGCTCTAAAAAATCTCACAAAGTCACAATTAAACGGGGAAAACATTATAATAGGCTACAGCCTATTCTACTTCGCTTAATATACTTCTTAATATTACAAGTTTACATAGGAATACTTTTTACGGAAAGTGGTCGAAAAAGTGATCCAATTCGAACCATTTTCAATCGCGTTCGTTCTTGATCCAGAACACTGGGAAGACAAATACTGAAGTTATACTGCCTGACTAGTTATGGAATCTAATAATTTGTTCAAAAACGGTGCGTAAGGTTTCTTAAGCAGGCCTTGTTTTTTAACATCTTCGCCCATATTGGATTTTATTAAAAAATTGTCCTTAGCCTAAACCTAAAGAGATGGGCAAAGCTGTTAGCATTCCTTTTGTTACTAGTAGCGCTACTATTAGTACTACTACTACTACTTCTAGTACTACTTTACAAACATGTTTTGTATACAAGGCATATCAGCATTGAAAATGAAATTTATTTATTCATATTTTTCACTATACCGTAGCACGAGATATTGAAAAAATTTAATTACATAATATACAGATAAGCCAGTGAAGTGTTGGAAACTAATGAATTATTTTCCTATTATTAATTTAGAAGCATGTCGGGAATTATCATTAAAAATAATTGAAAAAAGAAAAAAAAATCTGTCATAAACATACAGATACATGATATATATATATATACGCATAGAGTATATACCGCAGACATAATACATGCGTGATATCAACTTAATATATTATACAATAAAAATCAAAATTTGCGACGAATCTTGGGTTCCCAGCACATCGACCAGTAAAGCTACTGATTACTTTAGTTTTTTTAATTATTTATCCAGAGTTAGGAAGATAAGTACGCAACATGGCGTACAAGTTACGCGAATTTAAGGCAAAATCGCTACGTTTCTTGAATATACGATCTTTGATTTCCGTTACGCTATACTGCATATTGCATATCCTAGAACTTTCTGTTGTAGACAACTGGCGATGAAATTTTTAATATGTTTGCTACAACTATATATGTATTCCATGTAATAAAATAAAAGAGATTTCTTGAATGTTTCATAACAGTACACACCTAATACGCACAGAGTTTGTTAATTAAGTTTGCAAATGATTTGTTGTACACATGCTGCGCTGAGATATTTTCAAATTTTAGCCTCATGATGTTCTAACGCCAACGATTTGTGATTTCTTTTAACTATAGTCAAATATTTAATATGAATAAATACACGCTACAAATGCTATTATTAAATAAAAATCGACATTTTACTTATTTGAGCTCAGATTATCTTCTCCGTGTGAAGGGGCCTTTAATTGCATTTTCATGTCCATTTTCCGTTAAGGCGAATTGCATGAAAAATTTAATATGTTTCCGATAATTTTCGATGGTGATTATGGAAATGAAGAGAACATATTCAGTGCTTATCGAGATTAGAGACTAATAGTAATATATTAAAATTTATAACAGTCTTAAAACAGCAGCTAACCGCAGCTTAAAAGATTCATTCTTGGGTTTTTTCAGGGACCGGTTTGAGGAGAGTAAGGAAGGGGGTAATAATAGCAAAATGGAATATGAGTAACGTTAGGTAAAGGTTTCCCTGTTAAAAGAGATAAAGAAGCTTTATAACTGATTAATTGCAATCATTGGATGATAGCATTTTCGATTAAATAGAGATCAAGTAGAAAATATTGTTGGCAAAGTTTTAAGCATATTTTTAACAAGGTTGGTTGGTTGTTGGAAAGAAAATAATTGTATTGTGCTTAAATCCCCTAAACAAAGCAAAACATTTCAATCAGCAACTGCGTAGAAAGCAAGATAAAAGACACTTGATACCCAGAAACATTGTGTTTTTTATATGGATTGTTTTACGCTTCTGGTCTCGAAATGTTTGTTTTTTTTTTTTTATATTTCCATTTGCGAAGGTAAAGTAACTTTTTATTTCTTTATGGTTTCCGTTATCCAATTCTATTCTAAATGGATTTTCTATTTCTGTTCTTCTTGCCGTTGATTGCGGTAGAATTTCCTGGTTATGTGGCTTTTCTTTCTCTCTCGATATCATTTTGGCATTAAAAAGAGAAAATCTAATGCTGTCATAGCACATATAAATGTATGAGAATATATGTATGTTGCTGTCATCATCGTCATCATCGATAACTTTAGTGGCAGTGATAGTAACAATAACACACAGCACACAGAACAAAGTTGGATTTCAACATATCTTATGTCACACAGATTGATTGACTTGTAAGACTTGTTTTCAAATAAAAAACAAGTAACCAGAGGCTGTCTGCCTTTTGTTTTTAAGAAGTTATCTCTCAATCAATGCAATCACTGGCAGAGCACATACATGATATTACGAAAATGCCTTTAGATGTCAATCTACACAGAAAATTATATATATATTTATATATATATATATGTATGCATATATCTACATATATACTGTTTACTGTCTATATTCTAGCTATACACCACTTTGTTTGTGTACAAATATGGAAAATCAAAAATGTATGGAAAACGAAATGCAATATAATCTCAGATGATATAGATGTACGCAGCACGTTCATTGAACTAAGGCAACAAAGGAAATTTGATATGAAAGTCCGGATCAAAGAGAAAATTCATAAAATTTAATAAGATTTGCAATTTTAACTTACCAACAACTGTTTCTTGCCAAAAAGACGTAACGGAGATATGATCTGGAAAGGAAAAATAAATAGACGATAAAAACAAAATGAACGATAACTCATTCATGTTTTGGATGAAAATTATATATGAACAATAAAATTGAAAGTTTAGACAAATACTCCTCCTTAGTACCTTTACTTAACTTTCTAAGTTGTAACATGTTCACTTTTAATATCGATTTTGTACTTTTTCTGAATTCTTTCCAAGCAACATGAATAGTGATGCGTTTCGCGGCCAAAAACGTCAAGCAACTAGATTTGCTCGTCGATATTTTGTTCATTTGATAATATGAAAAGAGAATTCTCTGTGTTTCTTTTGCATACTTTAAGCCATTTGTATGTCCCTACTCTTGATGAAAGATCATTTATGTAATTGCACTAATCAGTTGGACTACTCAGGGACTTAAATAGCGAATACCGTTTAGTGGAGTCTACTCTCTCTTACTTTGTTCGTAGCCATCGTTACAGCTCAGCCGATCAAGCATACACCCATTAGTCTGCAGCCACCATCTCCTTATCTCCTTTCCTTTTCTCACTTCCTTTTGACCAACCAATGAATTACACCGACAGAGGACATCCCTTAAGTATATATGTATATATATATATATATCCCTATATACATATATCGCTTATAATATATATATATATATATATATATATATGCGCTTCCGAAAGCGCACTTCCATCCCCACCCATCCGAGGGATTTATCACCAGGTTAGGCCTTTTAGTGTTTCGTAAACAAACGAAAAACATGTGCGCAAACAAAACAAAATATCGTCTGGCTAATACCGTTACTACCACTTACTGAGCTGAAAGAGCGCAATTTTTCCGTCACTAGTTGACCTAACTAATGACGGTCCTTACAGATGCTCTTTCTACGGAAGAAGGGAGGCAATGTAAGAAAATGAACGTAAACTTCATTTGAAAAGCAGCTGAAAAATCACTTAAAAAGTGGCAGAAGTTAAACTGGCCTTTAAAACTCATATTCTCTTACTGATGGGCTTAGATATTATTTCTTTGCTGTGGGCACATCTCCTCATTTCGTTATTAGAGAGCCAACCAAAAGCTCTTCTATTATTATTGTTATTATTATTATTACAATTAATTTAGCCAGAGAAAAAAATTGAAGGACCAAAGTCTTAGCTAAACTCTATCGGCTTTATTGAAAACTCTGGCAGATTTGGTATTTGAAACTATGACATGTTTAGCCGAGATCTTTTGCCTACTCAGCCATTCAGATGGATTCTAAACATTCTAGCTGACGCAATAGCGAATCGCCACACAAGGCCATCATCGTGCAAGAAGTATTAGCCAAAAATATATTTGCCACGTATGATATTTTCCTTTCCTTTAAAAAAAAAAAACCTGAACTGCTCATTTTCAATTTAAGATTCCCAAAAAAAAAAAAATGTCATGAAAGGACTCGAAATTAACAAAGCAAGTCAATTCAATTCTTGCCTCCGACATAAAAAAGTATAGATAGATATCTCCGTCTCTTAATACATAGTAACAAGATAGGTAAACTCCTACTTTGGTTTAAGAAAAATTTTTGTAGCGCTTTTAAATTTCCCGAAACGATGCACACTACTTCTCCAAGTTAGAGCAAATTTTCAAAATGTCTCATCAATTATGCTTTTTTGAAAAGTTCTCAAGCACTTGAGAATTAATTATCAAATCCTTAGCTACTGTTTGAACAGTGAACAGTAAAGAAGAGTAGAAGAAAAAAAACCCGATTTGCATTAACGGGGATGGAAAATACATATTAATCCACATAAATAAGAATAAAACTCAACTTAAACTTGAATTATGGAAAAACATGACAAGAGAATTAACTCAAACCACATTGTACCGGTATAAACAGTAACAACAAGTTTTATGGAAGGAAAAAGAAAACAACTTTTTTCAAATTTTATAATCCTGAGGCAACCTGACTTTTACCTTTCCGCCGTTTTCTCGGTCTCGTCCCTCTCGCTCTCTTTCTCTCTCTTTGGCTTCTCGCGACATTATTTATTTTATTAAATGGGCTCTTACATGCAAATCGAGTCAACAACTGTTGAATGGTATCAAGAGAGTAAGACAGAAAGAAAGCGAACGAATAAAAAGGAAAAATTTTCAAAGTGTTTTTGTATTAGATTTCGAGTTCTTGGCTTTTAATAACTTTTTCATTTGCTGTAGAAAAACATGAAATGTTCAAAAAAAAAAGTAATAAAGAATAACAAGCAAAGAATCAATAAAGAAATACGAAGTCCTTGGTACTTGACTATGAACAACAACAGACGAAAATACCGAGCAAAAAAAAAAAAAGAAAAGAAAAAAACATAAATAAATAAATAAAATAAACAAATAAGAAAAACTTGAATTGAGAACTGAACTGACGTTAAGCTTGTAAATTAATAACAGGTCGTTGAAATTGAATGTGTAGTGTTAACGTAAAAGCAAAAGAAACCAAAAGAAACTCTAAACATAAATTTTCTCAAAGGTAAAGACGAAAGTTATGCTCAACTTGCACTTAACTATATTTTTAAGCGAAAGGAAAAGGCGACGAAAACTTTTCCATTACCGTTAAGCATTTTCACCAAATATTTTTTATTTATTTATTTTTTTTATTTTTTTTATTGAACTCAAAAAGGACTTACTTTCTGCCTTTGTGTGTATGTTCAGAATTATTTGTGTTACTTGCCTTACATTTTAAAAGTTGACGAATACTGTGTGACTACTACTGCTCGAACAACTATTCGTAGAAATTATTATGTCTTGTTATATTTTAAGTCAGACAAGAAACTAAATAATTACTAGTGAACGGACATGAAAGCAGTTCCAACGGACGATGAATTTATAAGTTTTTTGCTTGCAATCACTTGGCTTTGCTTCTTTTTTCGCGCATTACTTTAAGGAAGGCGTCGTCGTCGTGCAGTTGACAGAAAAAAAAGCAGTTGACGAAACCATAATAATTAAGACGCTGAACGGAAAATTAATGAGCGGAAAAATGTGATTTACAATTCTTGGAACTACCTCGATGTTGTACCAGAGATTTTCAAAGTAGCGAGAAGACTTTATAAAAGTTTATAATAACAATTATACTTAAAAGAAAATGTTATTTGCATATCCCATTGGATAGAATCGTCAGATACATTGCCAAACCTATTATCTTCCAGTGTGTCTATTTGCTTGAATTCTTTTTTTAATTGGATTAAGCTGGAACGTACCATTCAGAATTGCTTATTTCGTTTTGTAGTCGTCTCGATCAATAAACATCGTCTTACTTCTTCTTTCTATCAGATTACAAGGCTTAAGTTCAAAAATCAGTTGAATCGAATTTTTTCGTTTTGCTTTGTCTAATCAAACATTCACATCACATATTATGTGTAATTGTCTGTAGAACATTCCTAGTTTTCTTATAAAGTTCGTGCTTCCCTTCCTACAAACATATTTCAGAGATTCTATAAAGTATTCATATATTCCGCTAACCTCGGGATCTGGATCTGGCCAATGTCGCCTAGACATCTATCGTTCTGCGCATTTGTCCTTCTGTTCGGCTAACCACTCGTCCGTTCTGTCACTGTCATCGGACTATCCATCCCCCCATTTGTTCGCCTGTCCGTTTGTCTGTCCCGTCTCTTCTTAGCTTTTTCACCTTGTTCACACCTAGCTTTTGCACGTATAGCAACCCTTGCATGTCTTCTATTTCACGACCGGGTCTTATCTCTAAGATCATGGGCAACCTCAATAAGTCTGACTGCAGGCTGCATTTTTCTTTTTGTTCGGGTATCATGCGAGACAGAACAGAACATTCCTTTCGGGAGCTTCGTGGTGACTATGGTTGACTTAAAGTGCGGAAAGGGCGATTGTTCGTTGCGGAAGTCGTACAGCAACTTGTTACTTGACCACTAGAAAGAAGATCGTTTTATTTGGGGCCGGGTGTCACTAATATCGGGGACGCGTTCATTTAACATTCCTCTATCTATTTCTCGTGGATTAGGCATTCCCGGGGTAACTCACTCTACGTGCTACCGGACGCTGCGAGATTAAACATATGGGGAGGATATCAGGTTTAGTATTTTCCATGTAATTTATAAGTTTGGATCATAAGATTCGGACGCCAATGTGTCTTCTGTAAGCGTTAATGGTAACTTTCCTCAGTTTTATTAAAGGCATTTTCTTTTTTTTTCAATTCACCTTAATTCCTTTCCGAGTCTCTAATTCCTAAATGTGTCTGTGTAATGAACATTTGCATATAAAAGACACCATATTTGACTTTTATAACGATGTGGAGACGTGATTGGAGTTGTGGTAATTATCTACCTACCTGTTCTCACCCAAAAATAACGGATGTAGCTTTCAAAAAAATTAAATTTTCCTCTTCAGTGTTCATCTAAACGCAATAACATATATTTTGCTTTAGAGCAGCAAATATTTCATTTTAATTTTACAAAAAATATGTATGCGCTTGAGAGTTTTTTTGCGAACATTGTCTCCCCATATCGCTTTATTATGAATTCAGATTATTTTCAAAGTTGCTGATTAATCATAAGAATAAAAATTCGATGTGTTTATGTTGTGCTTGCTGCAACCTACGTCCTATACAATATGTTAATATCGAACAAATTATAATATTTTCCGGCGGTAATGATACTCCCGTCTACCGTCTTATAGCAAATTTGATTAACAATTAATCTTTCAAAATCAAGGGAGGCAGTTCTCATGGGGGATGTCTGTTATAATAATTTGTCGTTTGTATGTGTAAATCTCTTAAAACATTTTTGCTTCTATTCATTGTGGACGTGAAAATGTTTACTATGTAGATATGTGATATGTCCTATGAAGGTGGATGGTATAGTTTATTTATCATTTAAAGGTTTTAGCAAAACACATACATCTTCACCTTGCAAAAAAGGTTGCATTCTTGTTCAGAGCAGTCGGTAATATCCTATTCCTAGCGACATTCGAAGCGGTAGACGGACGAACGACGTATTTATTGCGCAAACTTCTCTACAGATAAGCGTATGGAGATGATACAATTTGGTAATGACCTTCCGTGTTAGATGAAAGGACGGACATAGATCAGTTAATTCCGCCTCTCCAGATATGTGCAAGTTTGTTGTTTTTCATTGTAAAAGAAAGGTATACGTTCCTTACATTCTAGAAATCAGACAAGTCGGACTATCAAAGTTGATTCATAATAAATACAATGTAAAACGAATAAATTGTGGATTTAAGTAAAAACCAATATTTTATTTTAATTTCTAATAAGTGCGACTTCCAACTACTTCACTCACTTGCATTGAATTTTGATGCACTATCAAAATGTAAATACCATGTAAATAAAATGAAAAAGATTGCAACTTTTGATAATCAGAATTTTTTTGCAGGCATAAGAATTTTTGACTTGCCTATAAAGTGTCCATTATGGAATTTTGATACCTTGTTCCTTTTATAAAATGTAAATAATATTTTCGGACAAAAATTTGTATTCTTTTTAATTGCTTAAAAGTAAAAGCATCACATTCTCACATAAGTAAAGCTGGTCATCTTCTCTAAGTTACAAAAAGCGTAATTGAAGACATAGCTCTAGCTGAATTATTACAAGAAATTTAAGAAAAAAATTTACCTTTCCACAAAGAAGCGTTAAGCAGCTTTAAAAGTACAGCTAAAAGAAATAAGTTCAGTCAATTTAGAATCTGGGATCACTTTTATAAGAAATGGTTGATACCTATAAATGGGGTTTACCTAACATTCTTCTTAACATTCTTCTAAAAATATATTAGAGAGATCAAATCAATGTATGTACGCGAAAGTATATTTACAGCATTGTACATCTCCCATAAAATTCATGTGTTGATAGATAAATTTACGTTATCAGCCAAAGTGAAATAGATTTTTGTTACAAAATTTGTACACAAGTATGATACGGCGATACGATATGAAAATATCGGTTTTTATATGGAAGTGAATTTGTAAAATTCATTTACACATGCCTGTAAAATAATGTTGAAAAAAGAACACAGATACAATGTTCGGCTTAAAGGGAATCCGATATATCTCTTAATAGATAAAAAGACATAGAATTTGCCGTTTGTACTCTTAATGAATCCCAGTGCGAAAGTTCTTGAGGTCAGGTTTGGGTTAGTCACGTGCATATTTAAGATCGATTATAGGGATACAAGTACAAAAATTTTAGTTCCTTTGTCTCTGTCTAGTAACTTTAAAAACTATATAAAAAGACAAATCAATTTATTTCTGGTTTTTTGTTTTGGGACAGACGCTTACATACATTTCTTAAATCCATTACTACACAGAGAATTAGGTGTCATTCTTGCGGACCCCAACCTACTATCTTGATGTGCGTAATAAAAAAATTACATAAAAATGGATTTAGATTTCCTCATCGTCTACTCAGGTCTACCGACTCGTTTGCATTGTGTATTGAACTTTTCAAAGGCGATGGTAAACATTTGTGCTTAAATTCAATGTTTTGTTTTTATCGCGCAAGAAGTTTTACTATTTGCGGCCATTGAACATTTCAACGGCAGATGGCAAGAGTACAGCAAGAGCAAATAGTTTTGAAGTGAAGAGGAGGATTAGATGCACTTAAGTGGAGAAACAAATCTAAAATATATGGGTGTACTTGCACTGGGCGACAGATAGACAAAAGAAGGCTTTTTGAACTATCAATAAAATGAAAAATTTTGATATATTTCCAGCGAAGCGTAGAGTGCATGAAAGCTGTTATTATAATACCATTGATATTTACATAAGCAATAATTGTGGTTAAGGTAGAATACTTGAGGGGATTAAACAATGTTATGTAAATATTGATGAAATTTATTTTAATTTATACTGTTTTGTGTCGCAATATGTGCGAAAATTCATTTTAAATAAACACCAATGCAAATTTAAAGCATAACAACATGCTGAAAAAAAAATATAGTAATAATGCTATAATCTTTGTATGCCGATAGAGAGAATGATAGCGACGTATGAGAAAATATTTTAATAATTAATACCACGTGTGAATATTAAAAATACTCGAAACTTTTTTTTAGTGAAATTTTTCAAAAAATGTTCTCTTTTACTCAACTATTTAATTACTATCAAAAGCAAAAGTTTTTTGCGATTTTGTCGTTGCATACATACACATACATACATACACATATGCATTGTCGTGGTGGGATTAGAACTTCAATAATAACCGCATGAATTCAACGATATAATCAAATTTTATGGGAACATTTTTTCAAACTAATATAACGATAGCATTTCTATGCGCATACATGTGTTTATGCGTATATATGTATATGTTTGTTTGTTCGCTAAACCACACACATTTAAATTTAAATTGAATGCCAGCATACAGCGACAAAACATTGTCAACTTACAAGCATTCAACTTTTATGTGTAACGTTTAGTGTGGACAATATAGTCGACGATAGCTCGAGAAGAGTATTAAAATTTTGTGCAAAAATATAATAAAATCCATTTATGTGTATGTATGTATATATGCGCGTATGTATGTATGCATGTACGAATAAATATATGTGCAGTTCGCTTATATGAATCTTGTGTAAATTTGCTTCTTTCTTTGTGTCTATGGGTGTGTGTGTGTGTACGTTTCGGAAGACTAGCTGGCAAAATGCCGGCATGCAATCAGTGAGCATAAATCAGTTGCAATTCAATCTAATTTGTACGAAATGTTTTTTGGCGTTTTAGGCACGCTTCAAATTGTTACTACCGCTGCTGGCTGCTTTTGCTGCCACTGTCAATGTTGTTGCCAAATCTTACAGCTTCACATGTTTGAAAAAAAAAAGAAAAAAATTCTCGACACAACTAAATTGTTAGTAAAACATCCGTAATATTGAGGTCTAATAACAAACTATTTTGCATTTTCTTCTTCTTCTCGTTACACAAACATGAAGAATATAAAAATAAAAAGAAATTTGATTATAAGAAAAAGGAGAGATATCTCCAAACAATATAAATTCAATTTAGTTAAATATTGGAAAAGAAAAAAAGTCCCAAAGTCCGTTGAAGAAAAGAGGGTCAAGAAAAATTTCCTCGTGTTTTGTTCCTCTCTTCAGAAAAATTGACATGTCACGCATGGACCAAAAAGAAAAAATATATATATCGACACTCCGTTTTCCATATAAATGGAAATTAATTGACACGTGCTTTTATCTTTGACATGCCTATATTTAGGATATCGGAAGAAGTAGACAAAAACTTTTAAATTTCATTGGTTAATTTAAAATATATGCGAACCCCAAATAACCTTAGGTGTCTTAGATTCTACATTTTTTATTTTTTTCTTTTCCATTTTAATGTCACCAATCATTATGGGGGATATCCCCAATGCAAGAAATAAAACTGCATTGAATTTGTGCTATCATTTTAGAATGCCTTTCCTTAAGAATGGACCCCAAACAGTTAGTTCAAAGCACATACTTAATCAGGGAAAGACTCATGGACACTCATAGAAAAGTGCTTATAGTAAATTTGCGTACAGACTCATCATTTTATATTCACCTGTCTTTGGAAAGCATACTTTCAGGAGCTGCAAAATTTATAAAAGCTTGGTATACTTTCAGTCGTGTTCGCTCAAATAGCGGTGTGCACGATTAAAAAAATCAAGAATCCTGTGTAGTTTGAGATAATATATTTCTTAAGCACCAATCACTACGATTTTAGACAATATTAATACGCTTTTAGTAGAGTTAATACTTCCATCGAGGGTTAACTTTCTTTAATAGGGTTTCGTTTATTTATTTAATTAATTAAATTCCGTTAGAGAGCAAGTCATTAGGCGCATGTAAGCTCCAAAATAACTTAAAATGTAGTAGAAAGAAGAAAAAAAATATAAATAAAAATAAACCTAAGCTCAATGTATAATATACATCGGCATTCAACTAAGCCCTAAATCATGAATGTGCGCTTATTTATACGTTATTATTAGTGACAAGTGAGATATGTAAAGGAATATTTTGATCCAATTTATGTATCTTACACAAGACTCGATAATGTTTAGCAGTTTATTATGTAATGAAATACTTTTAAGCTTATTAAAGGACGGAACGGACAGATCAAGTAAGCGGGTAATGATCGTTGAACATTTTATACATTACCCGAAACGGACTGAGCAACTCATAATTGGTTTGGAGTTGGGGTCGCTGGAAGAGCACAAAGTGTCTTGAGACCCTACTGGGGGTGTGTATATTAACAGACTCTAACAAAGCCAGCGAAAAACCTCTCCTGTTATTAGCTTAAAAATTAAGTTTACACCCATCCTTTTTCAAACGTAGGCAAGTCAATGAGCTTCTAATCTATTAATATACGATGGAAGAGGTAGCGTAGGATTCCATCCCAAATCTCACAAACAAAACATCGCAAAACAAAACATCGCAAAACAAAAGGCGCAGGACTCAACATGGCATCTATAGGAACTACGGAGCCGAACTACCGACGACTGTTCAAGAATTAGTCTAACTAAAGAAGTATACAAGCACTTCGTAACATATGGCTCATTGAAATCGTTAGACCGTCTTTTTACAAACCCTAAAAGGGATCGAGCTTTATTAACTGAAACTTCTTTATGAATGTCGGACTTGCGTTTTGATTTGAAAACAAGCCTTAAGTCTTTATAATTACAGACATTTTCCAGGATAATATCAGATATATAAACAGATTGTACATGATCGAAACAAATATTTTACTTATCAATTATATTTACTGAAATTCATAACACAATGAAGTTTTCAATTTTTGTACTAAAAATAAGTAAACGGAATCGACAACGATATGAAAACTTCGCAACTAATCGTAATTAAAAGAATAGGAAATGAAAGTATCTGTAAAACAAGACACCTCATGTAACTTAAGATCAGAATATTGATCCAATTTCGTTTGTTCAGCGCAGATAAAATATTATTTGCTTTTTTGAATCACTCCGAGTAGCATCCATTAATATACGCAAATGGACTGTCATCCACATTCTCTTTAAAATACTCATTTACATCAACTGCTCTGTAAATTGCAATTATTTTCATTTAACAGAAATTTAAATAGGATTTTAACTCATTCTATTGTTTGGAACATGAACTCTCTTAGGTGCATTACTCATCATCAGATGAAATACGAAGATATGTTATGTTGAATCATAAATACGCCCACAATAGCCGCACAGCCGATGTAAACTTAAGATAATTTTCTTGAATGAGTTGCACTGTCTTTTAAGGAAGCAATGATAAGATTAAAACGAAAATCGACGAGATTCTTCAATATGTATGTCGTGTGTTAACTCTTTGACTATAAAAAACCTTGGCAAATATTAGAGATAAATATCTTTTCTAAGTAAACAAACCTTGAAAAAACCATTTAAATTTTTTGGGTTTCACGATATCTTTCCATTATTTTGAATACTGATCACTGTCTGACTGGATCAATTTAAAAATTTCGAAATGATAAGTGAATGGACAGATGTCTGTCTATCTTTCACCATGATATCTGATTTTTTTTCACACACCATTTGTCTATTATTGTGTGCTGAGCAGTGGCATGATCTTGCAGAAAATAATCTTTAATAGTGCACTCTGTCAATCCAGAATTATTTTCTGATCGAACCAGAATTATTTTCGAAATATATGGTCTTATTGCACCGTCAGCTTACACACTCTGCCCAAGTGTAACAGGGATGTGTTCCTAGGGCTCTTGGAGCCTCGCATGCATCAGTCTTACTTGTTTAAGTTATCGCAAAAATAAAAATGAATCTCGTTTAAAGAACCACGAGCTTTTTCATCGATATAAAGGGCATGTAGATACATTTCTAGCACCCTATCTAGCAATAAATCATAAATAAATCAAGAGAAACAAGTATATAGGGCTTTTCTCTTTATCTAAAGTGCTGGTATGTGGTTTGAAATGTATTTGACGTGTGACAGTTAGCATCTGACATACTTTAGTGTGCAAACTACAGTCGTGCAAAAAATAGTTGTTAAATAGTAACAAATTCGACGTAAACCCTATACAAACCGACGCGTTTCTCTGCTTTTTTTTACAATTATTTCATATTTTCCAACGAAAGCCGCTGCAACTGGAAATTGTTTTTATTAAATTAAATCAGCGTAAAAACCTCTGGTAAAACTTTGCCTTTTTCTTGTTTTTCCTTAACAAAGAAAAAAAAAAGAAGGAAAAAAAAAGAAAAGAGGAAAGCAAGCAGAAACCTTTCGCCTTTAATGTCCAGAGAAATGCCACTGTACCGTGAAGCTTAATTTCTCAGAAGCGGCAATAAAACACAGTACACGCGCGTAAATCAAATGAAGCGTACGTATGAATTGTTAATTAAACTTGTTACATGTAATAAGTGCATTAAGTTTTCCTTTCCGCTTTTTTTCATTCGCTACGAGTTTAACGCGATAAAGTAGAAACATAAGTAGAGAAGAAAAACTTGATGATATCGTTAAGGATGTAAAATTATTTTATATAACTATTTATTATAAAATAATTGGTGATATGCTTGCATATTAATTTTTTGACTAAGTGATGATTGAAATTTGCGGAACCTATAGAGTTTTTTATAGGGTGCAGGACTCAATAATTTATTCATTAGTGATCAATTAGATCAAACCCTTTTCGAAATCAGATTTACTCATTTATTTTTTGTTTTGAATATGGCTAAGCCTTCAGATGATGTGTTCTAGAGGGAGGAACTGGCCGCCACTTAGCGGATATGTCCCCAAACGGTAACTGTTCCGCTTTAACTAACTCAACATTCACTGAAGCAACGCCAAGTAGGTTCTAGACACACTGATATTCGACTCGCGAAAATCGATCAAATGACGACTGAATATCCGCGATTCTTATCTACTCGACTAAGCCGATGGTGTCTAACCTTCGAAAACTCTAATAACAAGAACATTTCTCTTCAATGTCGCGTAAAGTTAGGTGGATGTTCGGGCTGTACTGAAACACTGACTTCGTCTGCCATAGAGGAGAACTTGACGCTTGTTATGGTGGCCGTATGTTTTTTTATAACCGATTTGAGTACTCAGAATGGAAAATTAAAAAGCGCAAAGCCGACGGGGTGGGACTCTTGAATGCCAAGTCAATGTTTGCGGGCTCAACTCTCTTCATGGTCGAACACGCTTGATAGGAGCTATGTACTTTTCATTGCAAACGGCGCAAAGCCGACGTGGTGGCAAGTTAATGTTCGCGGGTTCAATTCTCTTCGTGGGCGAACGCACTTTATAGGAGCTATGTACTTTTGTTGCACATTATAAACTGTTTTCTTTGTTTCGTCTGACGAAATTATTGTTGAAACTGTTGACTTGAGCTATTTCGAACTGTTGCCTCTGAGCGATGTTCTTCCCTGTAATGTCATAATTAAAATCTTCAACCTTAGAGGTTTAGAGAGAAGTTCCTATAGTTTCACTGAAGACACAATGACAAGGAAATCTGATATGAGGAAACGAAATTAACTCAAAGGTGACGTTTACGTACCATGTTTTAAGTACCGTGTTAAGGAGTTTGGAGACGTCTGTACATGTGATTAGCGAGATAAAATACGTAATCAGGGCAAGTGAAATGTATAATGAAAGTAGGCTTTTCGTTTATGAACACACCTATAAGTGAATAACAATCGAGGGTCACCGTCTGAGTTGACTAAGTTGACTTAGACTTTCTCAACACTTTTTAAAATCATTACTAAAGCATTGTAGGAGAGGCAGGCAATGCGATTAATTAAAATCTGACACAATGTCCTTTTCGATTATAAAATGCAATTTTCGTTACTTCTCAAGAAGTTTTGATGAATTCTTTAATAAAAAAGAAAAAATGCTCATTTTTCGTTCGCTTTATCTATTTTCTTCTGTTTTTTTAGTTTTCAATTTAATTAATTAAAAAAGAATTGTTTTTTATTGAAGGCAAGAAATATTCAACTTGAAATTGCCTAAAAAAAACTTTTTCCATTTAAAGTTTATAATTATTATCCAAAAAAAAAAAATTCCCTTAAATGGAAAATTTCCCTCAATTTTCTATTCGTCTCTTTCTTCATAACTTTTCCTTGGAAATGAAAAAAAAAATTTAAATAATATGAATAAACAAAACATGAAATTTGTTATCCAAACTATATATGCACATATATACGCTCAAATGCGCAATTCATACCCGAATGTTATAGTTTTGTAAGTTTTTCTTGTTCTTTTGTTTTGTTGCGTTCTCTTACTCTATTTACATATAACATTTCATTTAAAAATCTTGCATGAAAGGACAATTTTTCATGCATACGGATATAGATTTTCAAATTTATATAAAAAGTTATGCAAGAACGTCATGTAAATAATATACATGTGTGCATGTGCGAAAAATAAATATTTACAGATTATATGGTACTGGTTGCTGCTAAAAACCAGCACCAATGCTCGGGTATCGCCAGCATTTTATAAAACAATGTTTGATACTTTTTTATGCATTAAACCATGTAATAATTTGGCGAGATTGCGTGTTTGGGTGCATGTGCATATATATATATATATATATATGTATATATATATATAACTTGGGTTATATTTCCTGTGCCTATAAAAATATAACAAATTTGCATTTATAAACCTATATGTTGAGATTTTAATTATTAAACATTTTTATTTCTTTATTAATAAAAAAGTCAAACAAGAAAAAAAAAGAAAATTATTTTAATAAAATTGCACACATGACGCAAATAAATAAACGCTTGCTTTCTTTGAAATAAATAAATGGCCGGACGATTTTCTGTTATATATTTCAGTTTAAAAAAATACTCGATGCGGATCAGCCATTCGTTTTCTTTAAAAATATTTTTTTGAGCTTACACCCTACACGATTTCAGGTAAGATTAGTATATTCCCGCGTGTATGTATTCATTTTTAAAAAAGCCGCCTTATGTCTACGTAGACGTCAATGTATCCGTACCCGTTTTCGGGAGGCTTTTGACGAAAACGCCTTGACCAACAACAACTGGTTTGTTTTGGTTCAAAAACAAACACTATTGAAAATGGCTTGGAATGAATTATTTTTTGCGCTCCGCTTTCAAAGAGTGATTATTTTAAACATAAAAATGTTGCTTTCACTTTCTGTCGACAAAAATCGATGTAAAGTAATGTGTTGTGATATTAAGTAAAAGTGAAAAATTTGAATGGAGTGCGAGTATTGTGCGACTCTCTTCATCCTAGAAATTCGGAAAGTTTAAAAATAGTGCCTGCTGTAGTACTGTAGCAAATTTGGACTGCGCAAATCTATTGTTCGAATATCTTCTCGTATAAGAGTTGTAATGGAAGTGAATCCTGTAACGAAGGTAACAAGTTATAGTTTTAGTTGTTTTTAAGCGGATTAAGAATGTTTCTAGGCAAAGGTGGATTGGCTATTTAATTCTCGACCTTGATTTGTGTGCATTGCGTCTGTTGTGTAAATTTCTATATGTAGCTGCGCGTGCTTTTTTGTTTTTGCTTTTACAAATTATCGCCTTGCCAAAGGTGAGTGCGTTCGAACATTGCAGTGAAAATCAACAATGGGTTGACAGATCTACACAAACTCGTAGTACTTTAAGAGTGTAGATTCACCAGTACAACGGAAAGCTGGACGTAAACCCGTACCCACTAGTTTGCCGCCAATCGCTGTCTCTGCTTCTATCTCCACTTCTTTCTAAACGCCACTTTGTTACACCTATAGCGCGTGTCCCTTATGTGAACGGTCATGTTGAAAAACCGACGCCTAAGAAAGGCCAAGGGTTGTTTGTAGTTAAATGTAAAGTCATATCACTTCTTTATTTCGTTTCTCCTTGGCAGGAGATTGCGATTCGAATTTTCTTTTAAGTGTCCGCTTTTTGTGGCAATTTCACGTTCGCTACTGATACTACCTCTCACGATCTTTTAATCACAAGTAAGAAACACATATCGCGAGATTTTTTACCTACGTTAGGGTAAACATTTAGTCAGCATTCTATATATAAACACAAACTTTACAAAATCTGTAATAAATTTGTTGGTATTAGGTATTGTATGTAGTAAAATGCGTACCTTCTCTGCCTTTCATTATTAAATCTTCATTACCCTAGAAATATTATAGCCATATCCATATCCATATCCATTCATCGTTCAAAGCAATCGTTTTAGAGCAAGCGATTACTGCTTCACCATACGTTGTCTGTCCAAATTGATATTTTGTTGGGCCATGCGAAAACTATGTCTTGTTACGTTACCGACATAATTGTAAAAAAAGTTTACGTTTTTGCAGTCTTTCACGTTTGTCGTAGTTTTTCCGTAAAAAAAAAAACAAAAACAACAAAATGCTAGCATTCGGTTCAAATCGATTACTTCTTGTTTGATGTTGTGTGTGCCCACAACGTTTCCTTAAAAAAGCGGGAATTACTTTAGTATTGCGGTTATATTGTATTTTAATTTTCTTTTTTGTTAAACAAAAAAAATCTTATTGTTTGCTAATACTTTCGTAACTTTGTTCCGTTAAGACTTTGATTCTTTTATTACACGTCTGTAAAGTTTTTTCGTTTTTGTTTCCGTTTCGCTCTCGCTGTTTTTTGTAGCTAAGCCGTAAAAATAACATTAACGTTACTTAAATGTATTGTTAGAATTTCTTCTTCTTCTTCTTTTTTTGTTTTTTAACTACAAACTTAATCTTCTTGAAAAGATATAGGAACTAAAAAGATATAAAACAAGCGATAGGTGTAGGAAAGTTGAATTCTTTGAGGGACGAAACTTGTTCACCCATTTCATATAAACGGTATAGGATCTACTGAACTTAATAATATAGTTCGCTGAAAGCTCCCTTGTGATATGCGCGTGATACGGGATAATAGTAGGCATAGTGTTTGCTTCTACTTACAAATTCTGACTTTACGATCTAACTCGTAGGCTATTTGAAATGTAGCGATCGTTGTAACATCTTAATTTTCAAATAACACTAATTAAGATGAAATTCGTCGAGAGTTTCAGATGTTGCGACTGTACGAACTTGGATGAGGAACTTTCGCAACAGAAAAAAATTGAGCTAATTGACGAAAACATGGATGAAGTGCGCTGCAATGGTAGTCTGCGCTGGTCGAATTTAATTAAGGCAGGTGGCCAAGACTACGAACATATCCGAAAAATGAATTTGACCCATATAGAACAAGGATTCAGGATTGGGAAAGCTGACCGCGGACTCAAAACGTTTTTCATTTCAAATTTCCAGCGCAGTGCAGGAGAAATTTTAATGTCGATGAAACTTGGATACACTAATACAATCTAAACCGTAGACCGCGAAGAAATAATCGACCTCAAAAAAGGCTGAAAATATGACGGTGACTGCTTCCTGGGATAGTTATGGAGTTATCTTAATCATATAGGAAAAAGGAAATTATTCTCCCGACATGCTGAAGTGAGAAATTGGGCAAAAACAGCCGCATTTATAGACAAAAAACTTTACATGACCAGGACCAGAGTACGCTTGTTGACAAAGTCTGAAGATGTCATCGTTAATGGATGATATAAAAGATCTTCAACACCACTAATTGGCCTTTATATTGTTCTTATATGCCAACATACTTGTTGAAGCGTGTGATTTATTCACAGCACGATTCTTCTTTCTTTCAGCCTTTATTTACATATTTTCGAAAGTGTTTGATAAAAGTTTCTGGAGCCCAGGTTTAATATCTTGCTTTTTGAGTGAGCTTCTTCATACTCATGCATTGTTTTGTGAAAGCTACAAAGGACTTTACTCGGCATATACTTTGTCATAAAAAAGGCGTCCCCCCAGTTTTCAGGTAGTTCGCGCGGGCTTGTATAACTAACGAACACACTCAAATCACTGAACATGAAATTAATTAAAAAAGGACACTCTTCGTGCAAGGTAGTAGTGAGAGGGGCGGGGGGGGGGGGGGGGGGGGGGGGGGGGAATGTGTTGAAAATTTGTGTCAGTCTACGCTTTTATCATAAATTTTAGAGAACATTTAATATTACAGGTACATAGCATGTAACGATTTTATTATTTTTAGTTGAAAATCCATTCAATCCGATATAAATCAATTGTGCTTAGAATGACCCTCTCCAATATTGTGGATCATCTATTCCTCTCCGATTTTTCTACAAGTATGCTTCTTGAATATACACATACAACATTGATCGGACGCTTTATTGTTGTTGTAATCATTTCTTTTGCATGTCTCACAATGATACTCCAATCTTTGTCTTCAATTTTTGTTTTTCAAAATTTTTCTTTACTAGAAATTCTATCAATAAGTAAGAATAGAATATTCGTTGCCTGTCAGTGCCCTTTTTGTTTTCTATTTTTAGCAGTGATTTTTCTTTCATTATTATATACAGTCACAGGAAGTACGAAAAAAAATAAAGCACAGAAAAACAGAGCAGTAGAGATAAAGGAAAAAGAGAGAAAAAAAAATTTAACAATCAAAATCAGATCAATTGTAAAAGACCCACAGCAACAACACCAACAACAGATGGTAAAGAACATGTGCAGAAAATATTAACAATAATAAAAATTTTTATTCAGTAAACATACGTATTGCTCAACAGTCAATAACAATAGAAAATTGTGTTCAAGAGCAGTGAAGAAAAAACTGAAACGAAAAAAGTGCATGAGAAATATTTATAGTTCGTACACATACATACATACGTACATATAAGCAATGCCAAACAGAGGCATGCAAACATTAGTAAGAAAAAATTTTTCGATTGTATGTAGTATTCAGTAATGCCTTCGATTTGCTCTCTGCTCTAGCTTGGTGTGTTAACATTATCGACAAACCTTGTACCTGGTAGAGCAAAGACTGTCAATATACTTTAAAAATCAGTCGTACAAACGAATTATAAGCTTTTATCACCGAAAAGAAAATTTCAGTTTTTTTTCTTTTTGTTTTGTTGAAAGAAAAGAACATGAAGAAGAAGTCATATATTGAGTTACAATCGAAGCAGAAAAATAAAAGTAGTCAAGCGTTAAAGGAAATAAAACTCACACAAAAGTGTGTAAATATCTTTCTCCATCTGTGTGTGCGTGTGTTTGTGATAGAATTCAACTGTTTAAAGACAGCGAAGAGCAAGGTGTACTTAAAGAAATACTAAACAGAAGAAATATATGTCTGTTATATAAGAAAAAGGAGAGACGTTACACTGAGCACGTATACTAGCAATAGACTTGAATTTTAAAATAAACAAAAAAAAAAAGATAAAAAAATTATTTAATAAATTTTAAATTGAAAGAGAAAAAAAAATTAATCGGAAATCAGCTTTTCAGTAGGCATCATCCTGACACCTGTGACAAAAGCCCCACGACGACACCGTATTTCAACATCACTCGTCAAAATTATTTTTCTTTGCTTTTTAAAGGATTTTCGTAACACTATATAAGTTGAAGTGACAATAATCTTAATCTAATCTAAAAACATTACTAATTATTAGTATTAAGTAGAGATGACGTTAATTGGGTGCCATATGTGCGGTCAACGAATCAAAAAGAGACAAACGATATGAATATAGGATTTTGCATTACTTGATAAACCTCATTGGGAGTAAAAATTGATGCATTCCGTCTTGTCCAACTACTATCGCGCTATGTGCATACTGTACAAATTATTGCATTGAAGGATACGGCACATAGCTCATTGGAGCTTTGAGCAGAGAGCAGAGCCAGTTCAATGCTAAAACTTTACTTTCCCTACTTAATTCAAACGACACTGTCGTTAAGCCCTCATGGGTAGTGAATAATGGATACGGCACGATATCCAAAGCCCAAATAGCTGTGAGGCAGAACTATTAACATCGATGATAAAGTTGAGTGTGAATATTTCGTCCCCCTTTGCAGGGCGGACAGGACGTGATGTATAATGGTTTGTTCCGAACAAATGAAGCCGTTATTGAAGAATGCTATCAGGAATAATTGATGCAATTGCGATAAAATACGGTCGTGATATGTCAAAGGCCATGATATCATAAGTTTCCAACATGTATATAGGTATATATACGTATATATATAACATAT
Organism: Glossina pallidipes; assembly: GCA_000688715.1. Classification (NCBI taxonomy): domain Eukaryota; kingdom Metazoa; phylum Arthropoda; class Insecta; order Diptera; family Glossinidae; genus Glossina; species Glossina pallidipes. Next base: position 421,291 of record KK499940.1, on the reverse strand, counting down.
ATTTTCAACAAATTAGGAAGGATTTTATGGATAAATTACTTTTAGAGAGAGATTTAGAAGAAATTTGTCGACGAACAAGGCTAAAAAACTTAGGATGTCATATTTAAGAATATTTATAAATGATAAGGTCTTTGCTGTTCAGCTGTCGATAAAAAATATGTGTGAGTTTACATGATATTTGAAAATTTTTCACTGTGCAATGTTAGGTGGGCGATGTTTGTTTAGAGTATTGAATGCAAGTCAAGCTTAGGTATTGTAGCAGCCGCACGGCACCTTAGTGTTTAGTTCGGAAGTATTTCAACCCTACTTGCCATCGGATCTGCATGAATAAAGGTAACAAGTCCTTCAGGTGGCAAAACAAATTTCGTTGAGGATTTCAATGTACAGTAAATATCGTTTAATAGAAATTCAGTGCTAACAGCAGTTCACGTTAGAAAATCTATTCTCCGAAGGGGAATTCGATGATAAAACGTCATAATATTAGTCCCCTATTACGTTCCATCAGTTCCAACAACACACACACTTATCTTGTTCTAATTTTTTCGAGTCAACTTAAGATATGAGAGAAATCACAAAAACGAATCAATTTCGATATATATTTTAAATTTTGCTTATGTATTGGAAAAAGAAAAAAAAATAGATTTCTATTGATATTTAGTTAAATTTGTTGTTAATTCATCTCAGCTTTTGCTTAATTAGTTGAGTAGAAACTTTAATGTAGTTTAGTGCACAAAACGAGGCTCGTTAACAGGTTATACGACACGTTTCTTATCAAAATTTGCGCATTAACCACAAATGCACAATGGTTCGCACAAACGCACACACATACACAAAAACTAAACAAACTATGGTAATATTTTTAAATATTCTCGTGTTATTTTCAGTATATTCTTAGATAAATTGCAACATAACATCAACATCATAACATATCTACATCTTATATGAAAAATTATCTCTATTCTTTAATGAATGGGAGTGAAACGTTTGCTTTACTCTGTGTATTGAAAACATAACACAGCCGCAAGAGAAGGAGAATGATAGTTTGAGATGCGCAATGGAATTCTTGATAAAAGTTTTCATTAAGGTTTTGAATAAGTTTTCCATTTTCTACGTAATCAGTCTACAAGACGGGGAATATCATTGAACAAATGCCGGTTACTAACAAATAAAAACAAAAGAAGAGAATATCATATTTTTTTAGTTGGTTTCTTTGAAATTTTCGAAAATGAAAACAACACAAAAAGAAGAATTTTCCGGTTCTTTCCAAATGGAACCTTATTTCTTGCTGGATTTTCTACACAACATTAGTTTGTTAACACATGAAACGCACATTCTTGCTTCTTACACTTGAGGATTGCCACCATAAGTGGGCTTTGTCGAGACGGCCCTTAAGAAAGAGATAAGGTTTTCATGCTTCCAGTAGAAAACTAAAGAATGTCGAGACCACAAACTGGACTTTTAATTAAAGGAGCGAATGTTTGTTTGTCTGCGTGCAACTGCTAACGCAGGAAACACTCTAATAATGTCCGGTTTAATATTGCGCTTAAATTCAAAACGTATTTCTTTTCCTGCTTTCTTTCGGAATTAACCTAAAGTCGTTCAGCTATTTGGCCTTTCGGGCTTATCAACTTTATAGAGAAGAGTGCAAGTGTGTAAGTCAATTATTTGTCAAGGCTAATGTTGTCTTCAAATTTGGAGATTCCATTACGAGGATTTAAAATACATGCAAAAAATATTTTATAGGCGAATTTTTGATTTGCCAAATCGATTAACTCCATTTTCTGATTATTTTTTTTTTTAATATTAATGTCAAAAAGTACTTTTGACTTTCAACAGTGTTTATTAAGCCCAACCATTGAAAGGATGTTCCCTACACATATAACACGGTGATGGTCAGAAAGAAGTGAGGAAAGGCAAGTAGACAGAAAGATGATGGTAGAAGAGCCCATTACTAAGAGGTATGGCTTTATCGCCTGACCACTCACTATAACTGTAGCCATTATAAAATGAATAATTTATTTCACAAGTCAATTCCCGCTTAAACGTAAATCGTAATAAAAATTTATTTAGAGCAGAAAGCGATAACAAGTTCAATTCATATCAAAATCATGGTGGATTATTACTAAATGGGTAGTGCGGAACATGTGTGCGAGCAAACAGTTTTCCCATTTTTCTTCATTTTTAGTTTTACAAAGTTAATCGGTCTAGCAAATGCGACATTCGCGCTTGTCTCTCTTAACTCTTCATCATATTGCAATTGAAAAATACCGAAGCAGAATATTAGATTAGGAGATTAGCACTTCACTTAGACTTTCTCCGTAGCTTCTTATAAGTTTGCCTTAATCGTAAATTTAAAAAAACATATGCACTACATACGCAGACGTACATATCCTATCAAATTTATAAGGATTGTCCATTTATTTGGTTTGATATAAGACATCTGATAATATATTTCTAGGGGAAAGATTAATTAAAACCAACGAAGTATGCAAACAAGGAAAACATTCTGCTTTGAGTCATACTTAAGTCAATCTTCATCTATAGCACATTTTCAATTCAAGGATATGTGAAATCAAGATCCTGCGAAGGCAAAATTTACGTTGCATTTATCTTGAAGGCCACACTTGTCTTTGTATGTATTTCCTATTGGAAGTGTCAGAAACCGTGGCATACAATTTTAGGAAATTTCTAACAGAATAGAACTCGGTTCGTTTTTTAATTTACTTGTTGTGCGTGCTGTCGCACTCGTAGTACTAGTACTACAGGGAAGCGTTCAAAGTAATGCGCTCTTGAATAGTACAATAGTATATTGGAAAAATGTTTTATCAGTTAAGAGTATGAATGAATGAACTGTGCTGAACATCGAAATAAAAGACAAAGATGACAAGGCACACGGAATATTTTGATTGATTGATTTGTTGGACAAAGATGAAAATTAAAATGTAAGTTATATTATCGAACCAGCAGGGTTGTAATTATGATACGTTTTCACTGAAGAATATTTTTAATAAAGTTTCAGATCGATACCTGGTATGGCTTGCCTACCACGCATATTGGGAATGCGAACGTCCTCAAATTCACTGTATTGTCAAATGTAATTTATGGCCACGCATTAATGAACACAAGCTATATGTGCTGGAGTTTTTAACGCTTTAACATAAGACTTTATGCGTTCCACGAGAAGAATTTCTGGTAGGAAAAGCAAATCGCTAATCCCCATCGTCGTGTAATCAATATTTTTCAAACTCTACTGCCCATATCTGCAGACTTCTAGGCCGCCACAGATAAATACAATCTGCCATCTCTCATATATGTGAAAACATTTGAGAAGTTGAAAACCAGTATAACTTTTCATCAACTAATCCTCTTTTCTAATGTTTTTCATTTTACTTAAACATAATACATATCCACACATAAATATATACATATACATATAAACATATGTATATATAACATGTATACATATATATATTTATTAATACTTCCACACTTATGAAGTATTTTCTTACTTTGAAAAGCACTCATAAAGTGGATGTTGAGTCTTAACTGAGAAGGAAAGTTAGTGAATGTAGGAGACCGTCAACGTAATCCTTTGCAAAAATATATATGTGTATATATATATATATATATATATATAAATACATATATAAATATATAAATTCTGTTATACAAACTTGTTATAAATTAGTGGATACTGAGCAAAGAAAGACAGCAAAAAAGAAAAGCTTAGATATAAGAAAGCAACAATAATATCAACGCATTTCGTCGTAAGAGTATTAGAACTTATGTGCGATTTAAGCTAAGCTAATACAATATCATAACAAATGAAATAAAATTAAAGTAACATATATGGATTAGTATAGATATGAAGTAACTACGTAAGTGAGATCGGGGCGATGCTTTAAAGTACAAATATAAATAAGAACATATTTGTAATGCAATAGGAATCAGAAAATGAAAGCAAACAAGATACAGATATCAGGTTCGTTAGCAAAACGAGACAAGGAGTAAGTGAAGAAAACTTAAGAGAAATATCGAAAAATTTATTTTTAGTTAACAAGAAAAAGAATTAAAATTTATCGATATTTTTAAGTAAAAAAAAAATTTTTTTTATACTAAATTTGATGAGGATTTTATTCCCTAAATATTTTTCATTTCTTGCGGTCTTTCTTCAATGGATAGAAAAAAAAACCAAAAAAAGTTCAACCGCAAGTATGGAAGCATTTATTATTAAAATAGTTTTATAAAATGTTAAGTCCGTTTTATCTGCCGCAATCTATACAGATCTCTCTCTCTCTCTCTCTCTCTCTCTCTCTATACATATATATATACGTACGTATATATATATATATATATATATATATATATATATACATATATATATATATATATATATATATATATATGTGTATATATATATCCAACATATATACATACATTTTGTGTTATATGGATATGAAGCCTAATAAAAATATTATTACTGATATGCTTACGGTCAGACTGAAGTGAGAACTATCTGCAATATATCGAAACGACCATGTGAAGATGTGTGTAATCATTTTTATATTTTATGAGTCGATATTCATATTTTCTCTTATACAAATATTCACATTCATTTATACATATAAGGAATAAAATCTATATCTCTCTTTTATCCTTTTTATGGTCTAATTGAAAAAGTTTGAGATAAATGTTTTGCTATACATATTCAATATTGATTTTGAAATAAATAAAATATGAGATGAAGAAATGTTTTATTAAAAACACTTAATAAATAATATATTCGAACGTATACTTGAGCAGAGCATAGCATAACAGTAAGCTATTTGGGACCAAATCTATCACTGAAGAACATGTGAGTGTAGCAGAATGGAGTTTTTGAGTTTAACACTCACAAGTGATCATCCGACAAAGCAAAAGATATGGGGTATTACTGATCCACGCAATATTCTTCGTGTTATTAGAAAACTTACACTAACAAGAACGGTCGTACAAAGCCGTGGCTCCAAACAAATGTTGTCTCAGTTAATGCCGATAAGTTAATTTACTTTCAAAACGAATATGAGCTGACCGCATCGAAAAGTTATCGTTGGTCTTGTTTGGTCAAAGCTTATAGGTTCTACGCGAAGTAAAGCAAATTATTTATACTTAGAGAAGCTTCGTTATCGCCCGACAATGTTCTTCTAAAAAATGAATGACAGCTTAGATCCTGCATCGCAAACACCACTCCTCATAAAATTACCTTATCCTCGCAAAAGAAGAAAAGAATGAACCCGACCTACACAGTATAGTTCACGTTTTCGTTCAAACCCAACACATTCTTCCTCCTTTACTTTTCTTTAGTATTTTATAAGTCAAAATGACAATGAAAAAAAATTTAAAATTTTTAATCCCAACGCGTGCATAACTTAATGCTTCTCTTTTTATGGTAATCTATCGTAAACTAAATTGGAGCAATAATACCAGGTGCTGTGATTCTCCACCAAGTAAGCCATCTGATATTGGAAGCAATTTTGTTTTCAAAATAGGAATATTTTTTTCCTAATAATGTTCTTTTGGGTCAGGAGTAGGACAAAGCAGCTGCCTCCTCTCTTCGCTAATCAAGTTTTTTGCTCGACGCAAACCGTTTGCCGAACGGCCATCTTTTGAAGTTTACGAAAAGATAACCGTCGCTGGGCGTCAAATCAATTGATATTCCAAATTGTACAACTTTTTCTGCACGCTCAGCATTATCACGATGAAAGAGCATTTTTTCTTTTCAACGATGGCCTTGTTTTTCCTTTTTTTTCTTGATTTTCGTACCCAATCAAATCCATTAGCGATGGGAACGTGGGTTAGTCATCATAATAGTCTTTTCAAGATACTCGATGAAAATTATTCCATGTGCATCCCAAAACAACATTGATCATTATCTGCTTTCCGATATCTGGCTTCTTGCTCACTTTGAAATACTCTAATACGATAGCACCGATTTTTTCGATTTTACACACGACTCCGTTATGTAATGTTGCCTCCCTGCTTTATCCGGTAATCTAACGAAAAAAACCTGACTTGTCTTTAAACATTTCCACGTTTCTTATTGACTAAGCAAATCTGTTTACGGCCACAGGCAATTTACGCATTATGATGATATCTTCATATAGACTTTTCCGATTCTTTCCCGTGTTATGACCCTAATTAGTTAACTTGCACTTTACTCACCCCTTGTGAATGTATGCCCGCGGTTACATTTACCCACCCATGTGAATGAAACGAAAGTTGTTTATTTGGTGATGCCGTCAAACAAGTGTCAACCCTTAGAATATCATGAAATATGGTAGGGAACGGTTTGAGAATTTCTTCTATCTCCTTCTATCGCTAGGCACTTTAGCTATTGTTTAGATTAATAGCAGCAGAGATTAATCGAAAGCGCTTAAGCGTTAACCAGGCAGACGCGATTGTAAAGGTGCAAAAAAGCAAAAGCGCACTTACAAGGGTGCGCACCAAGAACAAAAGTATTGAAAATTATTGCATCCATAGTGTACTTGCAAAGAAGTTAGAGATATCCTACCTCTAGCTGTAACATAATGGTAAAATAGTTACGTCACTAGTTAAATAAGCAAAAAGAAAAAGCCCGGGCTTAATTACGTTTTAAAAATCTCAGAAAATGCTGTACATCTACATCCCATATATATTTGTTTGTGTACATATATGTAAACCCATTCGGCCGTTACCACAAGAGATGATCTACTTTTCGATGGACGTTGTCAGTCGTATGTAACTCTGTTTTACACCTCTAATTTAATAACATTAATTATTGTTTTTATTTTATTTTTACATAAATACACACATTCATATATATATATATATATCTTCATAATGCATATGTCTTCCCATATTGGCTTTGCTAAGACCGATACGACAACTTCTGCGTCGTTGTTGATTTCGAAAGACTTAATATTTTGTAAACAAACAAACGATTGCTTCCATTCATAACAAATCTGCCATCATTCAGTTTACATACATTTCGCGAGTGAGTTATTGAAAAAAGAGATTTCATTAACGACTTTGAATGGCGTGTAAATACATAGTTAGCGTACATTAATTATATTTTCATTTAATTTCCTTTTCCTTTTGCCCCTCAAACAGGTACAAGCAATACTTTGCCGATCCTTTTAGAAAAAGTAAGATAATAAATAAATAAACAACACGACAAAGTGCGTTTAAGGTGGTAGTGGTGGTGGTGGGAGAAAGTCATTTAATTGTTAATGAGCATTTAAAAAGTCATTAAAAACACCCTATTTTGGTAAAATTGTCTAAATAAATGAAGCTTCAAATACGAAAATTAAGGCTTGTAAGAATAGATGACATAAAAACAACTTAATGTTGTTTTGCTTTTGTTAACAGCAACATTAAATGGGAATGAATGAAAAAAGACAATTTTCTGATTTTAGTAAACAATTCGTTTGAAAATCGCTCCTACGCTCAGCTCAGTTCAGTCAAATGATATAAACGCTCTTGTCAGACATATATTTACCTTTTTCTGTTTTTCTCTTCTTTATTTATGTTTTTTGTGCCGCTTTCTGTTCTTCTCTGCATTATTCGTCATTGGCTTGATATTCGCGTCTTTGCATAGTGCGTGCACATATTGATATAATCCCCATGCATTTTACTTGTCAATTGTATAACGTTTATCTTTCTCATACAATACATGCGGTAGCGAATCGTTCATACGTGCTGATGCTGGTGCTGCTGCTGCGGCTACTGTTGCTGTCAGTCATTCATTTATGCCAGGTTTGCAGTTTTTGTTTTTTTCCTTATTTTCTGTGTCTCCCTTTCTGTTTTTTATTTGTTTAACTGATACAACATTCATTCAGTTATTGCTTTATGGCCCCAAGGTGATGCAATACAATCAGCGCATCAGTAGTTTCTATGTGTTTCCGGTCACATAACGATTATAAAGTCACCAAAGATCAATTGCTGTTGTTATTGCTTTTCTCTTATTGTTTTTGTTTTCATTTCATGGGCAGTCGATAGGCTGAGTGTTGTTACGTCTGCCTGCAAATATCTGAGTGATTTCGAAATTTTGGCTGCATAATTTCCGCTAAAAGTTGTTATTTTCTTTGTTTGCTTTTTTCTCCTTTTTTGTCGTTGTTCTTTTTTTTTTGGTTTTTTTGGTTTTTGTTCTCTTCATTTCAGTTCTGGTAGCAAGAATATTGATTTTACAGATTGTAATTAAATTCCTGTGTCAGAATAATAAATATGGGCGTACATTTACATAACGTTGAGAGTAATATAAACAATATGTATATCTATCTATATATGTGTATACCTACCTATATATATATATATATATCTACCTACATATATATGTATACATATCTACCTATATATGTGTATATTTACCTATATATATATTATTCATAAATAAAAAAGTCATGTATACTTTAAGGTGAATATTGAACACCCATCACTAACAGACATATACTTATTCACGTATCGTTTAACTGGCATAAACATCGGCTAAAATAGTTAATAATGATATAAAGTGATGATCCTAAATATCACCGGCATCTTACCGATATTTTAAATGCACAGAATAACTTGGCACCCACAATAATCAAATGTATGACAGGAGATATTTTTACCAGAACACAGCTTCGCCCATAAAAACGTGTTCAAAGCCAATGAATCAATCGTATGATTGTGAATTCCAAGTATAAGTAAGATTTCCTCAAAATTGACGGTTTACCTCATGTACTTAAATTTCGCCTTACCCCCCGTGCCTTCCTCATTTCTCATACGATTACCTGTCTTGGTATTTTAATTTCGACTTTGGATTAAGTTTCTTTAGTAAACTTTCCTTTTCAATTCAAACTTTTCGATTCAACACATGCAAGATTTTGTTCTAAATTTTTATAAGAATCAATATTTGGAAAAAATGGCCCTATACTTACGTGCTGTCCTTGCTTAATTATGAGTATGAGTACTTTTGTATTTATGATTTCAGATGTGAAATATCGAGAGTTGTAAGTGGGGCTGAGAAGTAAATGGAGCATAACAAGCGTTACTTTGCGATAGCCGATTCATGTTTTCAATATTCTCAAAACGATTTTTCTATACTCTACATCTGTGGTTACAAAAATCAATAAATTCAGATATAGCCTTTCAAAGTAATGACCACACCTTTAGTGAACACAATATTACATTTAAAAGAGAGAGAACTTTCTGTTCACTTTTTTATCTACTATTCCTCGAGGATATTAAAGTTCAGGTCATTATCCCCTATATTTCCTATCGGCTCTTATTCATCTTTCATCTTGGTTTCATTGCTTAAGATTTGTTTGTTTATTTGGTAGATAAAGTTCATTTCGGGGCTTCTAAGAATAAGACCACGGTCTTGACAGAAGAACGCTCAGGATAACAGGATCTTCAATTCACTTCACCTCTGTGTAAAACACCTTAAGACGACATAGGTTAGTCGGTTTGCGGAGGAAGTAAAGCGAAACGTTTCCTTTCTCGCAATTAAAACGTGTTCAAAGCTCAGAGTTTACCGCTGACGTGGGGGAATTAATTATTTGCTTATGAAGTTCTTTAATGGATTCAAAACTTGCTTTCATAAGAACATAAATAAATATGTATCGGAAAGACAACAGAACTCCTTCACTTCTATGTAAGGCACGTTAAGATGACATGGGTTAGCTGGTTTGTGGACGAAGTAAGCGAAACGTTTCCTTTCTCGCAATTAGAACGGTTTCAAAGCTCAGAGTTTACCCCTGACGTATAGGTTTTATTTGTTGTTTATAAAGAGCTTTAGTGCCTTTTGCTTTTAGCGGATTCAAATCTTGCTTTCATAAGAACATAAATAAATATGTATGGGAGAGACCATAGAACTGTAGATAGACATTTTTGATTGCAATAAGTTTATGTTGACCAAGTATATGATTATATTTTATTAACTCTATACTACTTGTTAATGAATGTTTTAAACGGGCTGACAAAGTTAATATACTCTCATCGCTCAGATCCAATATGCATAGATGTAAAAAACGAAAATATTTTTAATTAAAACAAACTATAAGTGAATTTGTTCGCAGAATTAATAACTCCTCATAAGACTTGCAAAATAAAAATTCTTATTATCAAATAAAAATTGTAGAATGTTGTAATGCTTGTTGTTGCAAGTTGTAACCAAACAACATCTCCCTTCGAAGGTATGAACAATTCCAACCGTTTTATTTATAATAAGCAAAGCATTTAGAGAATTTATTTCTTTACCGCGAGCAGGTACAAATTGCATAAAAGCTCTATAATTAAAAAAATTCTTTTTATATTAACTCAAGTTTGATTTGCAAATTGGAAAATGCCTGGCAAGAAGCAGCGCAGAAGATAGTCTTCCATTCTTGTGAAGTAGTTGCCTGAATAACAACCTGCTCCTATTCCTAGATAAATTGAAATTTAATCGGCTTGAATGACAATGACGGTGGAAATTCTATTGAATTGCGCAGAAAAAATTGCAAATTAAAGCTGACATTAAAATAGCGGTATACATACACATACACACTCTACCCACGGCTACGTACAACGAAGATGCTATTATTGTGATCTTTATTATCAATTTTGTGATTGTGTGCATTCGGCAAAGTCTCTCTCATCAACAATCTATTAAATTTAAACATTTTATTATAAATTATTTGTAGATATTCTTTGACAATAATTGCGTTATTATATGAAACAGCAAATATATATCATATTTTCGGAGAAAAGTTATGCTAATCATAATTTGAAACGGCAAGCATTTTGTTAACAAAATTACCTAAGTTTATGACATTTTTTGCAGTCGAAACGAAAAATTCTGATATAAATATGAAAAATTCGAATTCTGTGCACTCGCTTTTACAACTTCCTGGAGTTTTTGTGCGTTACTAAAAAAGTAAGGTTTCACTCATTTTAGGTAGATGTAAAGTCAAATTTTGAAAATTTTTCAAATTTTCCAATGTTTTCGGTAAAGACAATATCTTTGTTAATTTACTCATTATCAATCAATTTTGAACATGAAAAATATTGAAAATTATATTTATTTTACTACAAGAAGATTCAGTTTACGTAGGAATGATTATTCTTTTTAGAATGATAAAGTAGTGCTATTACTCAGCGAATTTTGTTGAAAAATTTTGGAAAAGAATTTTCAAAAGAAGGTAATATAAGGGCAACGGTCGAAAATGTGGGTCGAAATGTGCGAACCATTTTTTCAATAGTATTCATACTTGGATCAAATATTATCAAAATATCCCAAAAATTGCGATCTTGTAAGTTGAACTCAAAAATACATGGGCAAAGGGATGAACAGGCAAGCATAATACATTTAAAAAAAAGTGGATTTATCTTAAGCGCTTCTTCTTGGTGTTGTTACGTACGTGTGCACAAGCTTAATACGCCCTGTACTTGTAGTTGTGCGATTAATGTTTCGTTGGCAATTCGTGGAATACGTGTAGACGACATAAAGACGCAGAGTGTTTTTTTAATATAGTTATTTAGTGCGTAAATAAATATTAAGCACTTAGCTTATGAAGGCAATCCTTATTTCCAAGAATCATCAATTCCTGCTAGGTGGCATTGCAAACTTAGTTTTCTAATTTTAAAAGGTATAGTGCTCAACTTGAATTTCCTTTTCATTTAATTTTATTAAATAAAAATTTTTAAAATTTTGATAAAAAAAAGCTGAAATAATAAAGTAATTTTCATTATTTAAAAAAAAAAAAAAACGACAACAACAAAAAACGATAATAATGAATTAATAAAAAACTTTTGATGACAACCAAAGTGCAAAGTTCTTTGGAATAATTTATAGCAAATGAATTGACTCTCATCCCGGTTACCTATACGATTAAGTTTATTTATGTGCAAGGTGCTAAGGTGATGGGGTACACGGGTAAACATACATATTAAAATGTCTCCGTTTTTTCGGCAAATTTGTGCGAGCCAAGTTTCTTCATAAACAAACTTAAATACCAGTATAAGCAGCGCTGGACGAGCGGTGGCGGCATGCTAAGTTTATAATTGCGTTGGCGTTTATTAAGACAAAAATCGTAGAAAATGCAATTAAAATACAATCAATCTTCGTTCCTTTTGCTTTCCGAAAAGACTTTGTCTAAAATCTGTGCATCTTGTTTTTGCTTGGATCCCCGACAAAATCGGTTTGAAAATTTGCAGTCGAATACAAAATCACATTTAGCCATACTAGAGATTATGGTAAGTAAGTAAGTACGTATGCAATCTGGTGTAAATTGGTTTGAAATGTTAAACAGAAAATTGGAAAAGTGTTCACTTTTATGTTCACAAACAGTGGCCTGATCTCAAAAACATTGTGGGGCTCGCGTGTCTAAAGATGCGTTTATGTGTTATTGATGTTTCCAAAACTGCTTAAGTTAAATAAAAATTTTCATTGGAAACGAATTTTTAGGTGTTACTTTCTACTTAGCATTAGAATGCGAATCAGCACTTATTCCTTGCGCTTACACTTACACCTCTGATTAGCATTCGACTGTTAGAATTTATCATTTCACTTATCAACAGTTCAGGAATTTGCAACGTGGGCCGAGTAAGATATGTTTCTTAACTCCTCAGATTGTTATTGAAGTTTAAAAATTCGTATCAATAGATTCTGAAAGTTAAAATTGCAAATGTACTCAGTGAATAGGCGCAGTCAATCAGTTGCTTGTTTCGAAAGTACACCGACTTTGTCCGGTATTATCTAGAAAACATTGCCCTATGCATCAGTTGGACCGAGAAATAGCAGTGCGTTACAAAATTTCAGTCTAAAATTGTATTCCGGGCCGATCTATGGTCACATATTCTTAAGATGGTGGGTATACAAGAATCACCTTAAGAATCACTTGCATCAAAAGTTTAATAGTTGTTATTGTTTGTGGGGCTTGTTAGTCTCTTAGTTGTGCTGGTGGTCAATAAAATTGTTATGCACTTCTAGTCGAAAAGAAGTAAAGTATTGTCGGTGAAAAGAAAGCGTACGAAATGTGCACAGAGAAAATAAATGTAAAAACTTATTTGTCGCCACATGACTGTTGCAAGCAATTGTTATTGTTATTTTTTCGATATTATTATTGTTGTTGTTGTTGTTGCACTTGTTATTCTTTGTGGCATTTCTGTGGTAGTTGTGTTGGCAGCCATGTTATTGTTTTAATAAACCAAAACCAGATTACCAGCCAGGTGGAGATGTATACTTGGTTAAACAGTGAAAGCAAAACAAAAAGCAAAAAATAAGAAAAATTGTAAAGTAAAAATAATAGAACAACAAAACGGAAACTATTTGGCGAAAAAATACGCTCATAAAAGTAGCAAACGAAAAGTAATTTCAACATGTATATATATATTTATATATATACGTATGTACATAGATATATATTCCTCAACAATATGTATATATATATATATATATATATATATACATATATATATATACATATGTAAGATATAAAGTTTGAGGAAAACAAATGAAGTCATCGTCGTTTCCATTTATGCCGTTCTCGTCGTTGTTCTTCTTCATCGTCATCGTCATCATCATCGTAAGTCTTTGTTGTGTATACACACAGCCATATACTGCTACGTAAGTATTCTGTGGGTATAGTACTATGTAAATGTAATTACAGTTACGATTCACAAAATACTACAGTTTTTTCTTTCCTTTAATGTGCGTGTGCGCATATGAGTAACTGAGTTCAGGTATTTATGTTACTGCAATAACTTTATGCGTTTTTCATAACATGAAATCCTGTCATAAATTGCAAGTTTCATAAAAGTAAGAAAACAACTCTCATTTACCAACAAGAACATGAACAAGAGCACAAATAGCATGGGCATCATAATAAGACTGAGTACATATATATATATATATATATTTAGATATGTATGTAAATATATATATTTGTTTGTAAGTGTATATAAAGCATAGAGTATATACGATAATAGTATAGTTAAAACGGATGTTCACTTATGAACATAACTCACCTTGGCAAACGAGTCAACACTCCACAATCTCTGTAACTCGACTCTTTGAACAACTTTAAGAGTATGCAAAATAAAAATAAAAAATTATTAAATAAATAAAAAAATTTGTCATCTTATACGCGGCACACACGAAAAAAAATAAGTCGCAAGCTATAGCAGCATTTTAAGCTAAATGCATAAACATAAACATGTGTTTGCTCCTATACATATATATATATATTTGAGGGCGTTTTTTGAGCATTTGTATATTTATTGTATATGTATGTATGTATGTATGTATGTATGTATATATGTATGTTTGTAGTTATCATTAAAGTGGCATTTGAAAGTTCTGCCTTAACCATTTCCGTACTCTTCTAATGCAGAGAGAAAAACACACGCATACGTGTACGTATAACTGTTTTTCCAACTAAACATTCCGCTACATCAAATATATTAAAGATATAGCAGAAAATAGTCAAAAAAATACAAAAAAAAAAGAAATAAATAAGTGAAAAATAAAAAAATATATATAAAAAAAAACTTTTCTATTTAGTTTTTCTTACTCAACTCAGTAGTATTCGTTCGTTCGCTTTGTTCAAAGTTTTTATTTTTTATTTTATTTTATTTTCGCATCGCTTAAAACTTATTTTAATGATTTACTTGTAAAGTTTTATATTTCAGGGGAGACTATCAAATGTAATGTTAACAGCTCTTTATATCTATCGCTTGCAAAGTGAACACACAGCAAGCACATCAACGCACATATAATTTATTTTAAACCATAATAATTTATAATAAAGTGCCAGAGACGGAAAAACGCCAGGTTTAAAGTAAGTTACGATAGTAGTCACGCTTACCTGATTCTATAAAGAGAAGACGACAAGAAAGCTGTAGTTGTTGTCTTGCTTTGACGTCAATTTTTCACAAACACTACTACTATATAACAATTTGTGTGGAACCTAAAATTGTAGATCGCTGCGGATGGATCGTACCTTCTCTTAAGCCTGCATTGATGTCGTTAAGTAGGTGTCAGTTAATTACCTTAAAAATTGGTGTCATAAGACTAACACCAGTAGACAGAAAGATAGAAAGATATTTAACCAGGCATATATGATACGCTCGGTTTTTAAGTTGATCATAAATATATAAAATTTTTCATTTCACATAAGTTGTTCATACGATATTGCATACCATTCACTTACCACACATTCAAAATTGTCCAATAATGACAACCGCTATTGACCCAATATCAAAAATTGTATTAAATTTAACCGGATAACGAGAGCTATAAACCACAACACCTGGGTGTTCTTGTAAATGAAATATCCATGTGATGCGTCTGCAAGCGGACTTTCACATTAAGTATCCAAATTCCAATGTGCTTACGCGCTTATAATGGAGAAAAAATTTATATTTCAAATAAATATTCAACTAACATGAGCTCTGTTTCTTAACGCATTCAAAGGAGAGAAGAAGAATTTCTAATGAGCTTTCATTTTACCTCAAAGGAGAGAGAACCTTCTACTCGTCAAAGGAGAGAAGAAGAATTTCTAATGAACTTTCATATTAATTGTCGTCAATGCAAGATAAATTCGTCTTCTCTCCGGAAAAATGATGATCCCTTTCGCTTCCCTTAGCAGATCGTTAGCCGAGTGTTCGCATACCTAAAAGGCCTTAAGTGGCCCTTTCTACATAATGATGTACGCGATAACCTAAAGCGGACTATCCGAAATCCGTCCTTTCCCTGTCCTCAGCATCCCATAATTATACATACCTTTGCTCTTTCAAGTGCCGTAAGATTGTCACCAGCAAAACGACTAAATTTATTTACCCGCTCAAATCGTTGAATACAAAAAAATTAATGAATAACAGCCGACTGATCGTCAAAGAAGGGGCCCGCTGAGAGTTTTTAATTTAATTTGCACTTTCAAATAAAAACATAAATTTTCCAAATAATTTATTACATTTTAAGCATGATAAACAACTAACTTTGTGCTGGATTTTATTATAAATTTTATTCACATATACATATCCCTCTATATATATAAAGTGTTGCTTTGGTTAAGTGATTAGTGTTTCGATTTGTTCAATAACACAACCCCTCCCCATAAATCACGTTTTCCCCTTCTTACTCGAAATTTCGTTCGCTACAAATTGATGATTCAGTTTAGCTTTTGTGCATTCACAAACACATTCAATTATGTTTAGATTAATTTTGCTGCTTTGTCATCCAATTGTACCCAGAGAATACACGATAAAATATTATATCGAGTCTCTCTTGAAAAACAAACAGTATAGGAGCATGCCTAGCACTAATACTCGCCTAAAAACATGACATAAAATATTATCGTTGCCTTCAGCAACAGTCCCAGTTAAAGGTCATATCGTGAATGGTAACGTAAATGTCAAACGTTTCGATTTTTGATGAACGAAAAAGAAGAAAAGCTCGCCAAATGTGTACCGACCAAAAATATATATATATATTGAATATATATACCGTCGGGAAGTTTGGAAGCACATTTGGATTCAAACAAAACAAAAGGTCGCCAAATAACAAATTAAGTTGTACGATCTAATACGAGTTTGTACACAAAAACAAAAGGCTTGTCATCCTGCAGTCACCAAGTTTTGCTTGGCATGAATTGCTTGGCACGAAAATAGGAAACTGGAAAAAATAAAGATAGAAAAAGATCTGGTAGACCCAAATTCACAACAAGACAACAGGATAACTTCGTCAGACGTCTCTCTAAACGGAATCAAGGCTTAACTGCACCACGAATTTTTGTAGCTCTAAGTGATACGCGAGAAATAGCCATTTCAATAGCAGCTGTTGAAACACGTCTACTGTCTGCGGAGCTGAGAAGATAATCTGCTGCCGAAAGGCCAAAACTAATTGGGCCTAAGAATAATAGACTAAAATTGGACAATATACTAACAGGAAAATGTCCTTTGGAGTGACGGATCAATGATTTAAGTTTTCGGATCCAATAGACGTGTGTTCGTTAACCGATCAAAAGAATATAGGGCTTCAAAAGCATGGACGACAGTGACTACTATCAAATACGATGGTGATAATGTCATGGTTTAGTAGGGTTTTGAGGATAACCGGGAAGTTAAGCAAAGAAGGCTATTTGACTGAATCTCATTGAACATCGATTCACTTTTCACTGGGACAAGTATCCCAAACATTCCTTTAAACTGTTCTAGAACTTTTTGAGCAAGAAAAAACACGAAAATATTTTAACATTCCATGCAAAGGCCATCTCGATCACTTGACTTTTCTCCCATTGAGACAAAATCTTTACCGACTGAGTTTACCACGGCTTTTTACGTATTTTCTCCACAAATTACAACGAACACACGACATAAATTTCTACTTCCACGCTCGCGCAATACTCTGTAGAGTGAGAAAATTTAATTGTTTCCTCTTTTTTACTCTTTTTTAGGATTGAGATCATTATTCAAGATAACGTAAGCGATTCTATCGCGGCCGAATATAATTTTCTCACTTGTTTATTTGGCTTTGTCTTTATAAAAAAAAAAAGTAAGGAGAGAGAAGTTTCGTATTCAGTAATAAAATTTTCAAATCTATATACCGGCAATAAATAATTTTATAAATTAACATCAGAAAGTAGGCAACAGTTTTTTTATTCACAATGTAACTTTACTGTAAATGTTTGCAGCTTTCTTTAAAAATAATTAAATTTTGACTTTTTTCGTCATTTCATCATGCAGTTCTTGCACAAAAGTTTGTAAAGATGAATGAATGAAACCATTGGTTGTTGTGCTATTTATTGAAATCGCGTCGGACAATATACGTATTCTTTGAGAAGAAAAATATTTAAAGTGTGGCTGTTTCTCAAAATGCCAATGTGTCCGCCTTTCAATTTTCAAGCTATTCAGATGAGCTATTGACTGTTAACATTGGATAAATTTGTAGACCGCAACAAGTCGTTACACTTTTTTTTTTTTTTATTAATTAATGTTTTTTTGTTGCGCTACAATTTTCCACCCAAGCGCAATATATGTTTTATTTATAGGAAAGTGATTTATTTTTTTTTAATATGATTATATTGTAGAGAGGCGCATAATAAATCGGAAAATTAATATTCATATTCATTAGTTTTCTTTAATTATTTATATTGAAATGGTTTCCCATAGTGTTTTTCAAACGAATTATTTCATTGCGAAGCAGGTGATCGAAATGTTTGTTTGTTTGTTATTTCGATAGTTTTAGGCAACATAGTCTCCTCATTGATGTTGTTGTTGTTTATTTAAAATTCTCACTTTCAACAAATGTGCAATGCTTTGACTGGCCCAGAGCAATGCGAGTGCACACACCATCGATAGAAATAATAAATAGTAATGATGCGAGGCACTGTGTATAAATTTAAACAATTGTGCGTATTGTATAAATTGAAGTTATTATTTGCGGTTATTGACATAAAATCGGACATGTCTAATTTGCGGTTCGACTTTGATTATCTAGCAAATAATTATTTATTATATATTCAGGTCGCTTGCAGACCTACATACAAAAATGCTTGACACATGGATAACCTCATATGCATATCTATCTACAATTTTAGGTTTTCATGAGTACAAATACGAGTGCATAAACGGCAAATAGCTACTGACAAATACATGCCCATGGATACTCACCCATACATGCATACATATGCTTACATGCATACATGCATATATGCATACACCCATCTATATATCTAGATATACGGCATTTTGGATATACAGTTAACAGCAGTCGTAGGCAAATGTTACCAAACACCGCATATTATCTGGACAAATGCACTGATGTGTGCAGAGATTGTTTCTGTGCAGATTGTGTACGTAACAAGAGAATATAACTTAAAATAATATCAAAAGCATATATGTGCGAACATAATGTGCTTTAGAGCGCCAATAAAGGCAACAAGAACAACAGCAACAGCAGTAGCAACAGCAGCACCAACACAGCAATAATAATAATAATAATAATAATAATAATGATAATAATAGTAACAAGTAAACGTATAGACTATGCGGAAACGGATACAAATACATTATACATGACATATGCAAACACGGACAGACATACGAACAGACAGACAGACAGACAGACAAATGCATGAAAAACGTTTATACATTTTGTTCTGAGGTAATTTAATATATATGTATATGTGGTAGATGTATATATATATGTATATATATGTATATATATATGTATGTGTATGTATGTATGTATGTAAAATACTAATTATATTGTAAGGGAACGTATGGAGCTGTTAAATATGTTGAATTATAGTCACTTTTCTAACGTTCACTGTGTGTTCAGCCAAATTCCTGATAACATAAAATTGATATTCTCTTTGTTGCTTACGTCTAGTATTTTATGCAAATTTATTTACGTATTAAGTGTCACAAATTTCGTATCCATTTCGGTACGTATGCGTTTAAGTTTTTATCTGATTATCTTATTACAGTGATAACCTCAGACACGAACGAAATAAAGATATTACATATAAGCGTCACTTAGACATAACGCATTATAAAGCTTTAAAAAGATCATTAAATATGCCTTCGAAATTTACTCGAGATATACTCTTATGCATTTTTTTATATATATAAGTTCCCTACTACCTCACGCATACATGAGAAATGGTTCAGTAATAAAAGCTTGGCTATAGTAATGAGGTGGAGTCTGCGACAGAGTGAGTTCTTTGGGGAGATCGATAGTTTTCATTATAGACACGATATTGCAGCTCTCTTACACAACGTTGGCAAACATTTATCAAACTAAAAGCTGGCTATGCTCAGAAATGGAAATACTTTTGCAGTACTTTTTCCTTTTTTTTTTGACGTATACTTATGGGGTTACGTTGCAACTTACATTTTATTACATTTATGAAAAAGTGAATTTTTAATTATCTTGCCATTAGTTCTGAATTCACTTGCTTTCACAAAGGACAAAATTCAATATTTTTCTGCTATCCTACTCTAACAACTTTAATCATTCAGAAAACGTTACACTTTAATTCCCATACATTTTAAACGTGTACGTAGTCGAGGAATCTTCGAAACACTTCATTAACCAAAATTGATGTCATATCCTATTTGTGCTGTCAACAAACGCAAAACATCTCGATTTAATGGGACGACCATTCGAGATCGAGAATACAAAAGTAATTTCCGTCATACCTTTTTGTTTACGAAGCTTTTTCTACTACTGGCAACGTATTTTTACCATGCTTTTGAATCTTCGGAAACCGAATAATAAACTACTCGCTATATATATAATATAATTTTCGTTTGTTGTTGTTAAAATGCAATGAAAAATTTCGTCGATAAATGCTTTTACTTATAACAAATCGCTCAATAAAATCATCAATAGCTCGCCACTATCCATGTGTCATCCGACGGACTTGTTGCTTGATATGTTGTACAACCGACAGCTTTTACTTGGCATGTGCGAGAGAGGAAATAGTTGCGAGTCGTTTCAAAACATCTCGCGCCAAATCGCAAATTTTTACCTAAGATATGTTGTTGCTGAAAGACTAACGAAATTTGAGGTGATCTTTAAGTGCTTGTTCAACGGTCCTTAACCTATGAAGTAGTTATACTATTTATGAAGTAGTATATACTATTAATGAAGTAGTATATACTCACGTCGAACTTCATATCTCTATCTCAACTATCGCTTATGAACGGACAAGAGCGGATCCGCAGAAATGCGATCGGGCAGATGTGGATAAATCGTATCGTAATTTACCGTTTAATAAAATTTTATTAAATTGGAAACCTTTTGCGGGTATTTTGTTGAATCTTATAATGAATATGATAAGTGTGGCCTATATTCCTCCTATTTTTAGATGGCAGACAAAAAAATGTGAAAAGTAAATAACGCCGGCTTTGAGGCGAATGTTTGGTATCCGCGAAATCAAATTTTCGAAGTATTTTTTCCAATTTTAAGCTTTAGGTACTTGATAGGCATCATTTTTCAAACAATTCAAACGTTGTCGTGTCAACAAAGCAAGGTGATGATGATTCGCAAAAAAGACGAACAGACAGCTGAAGAAAGATAATAGATATAGTCGCGCTTAGTCTACACATAGATACTTAGTTATGGAGTCGAAGAAATAGAAGTGTCCACTGGAGTACACTATCCCAACATAGTTACGAGACGTATGAGACGTCCTTACACTACTGGTATGAATCTCAGCTTTGTAAAAGCAGATCACAGACTTATTCAAATCTATTGTGCGATCATTAAATGAGAATATGTTTACCAAGACAGACGAACAAATGGATTTGTTTTAGTTCAATCGAAATCCTACACTGATTTCGAACAGTCCAGTGTATTGCGTGTTATGCGTGTTTTTTCAGAATCTTACTGAGCAAGCAAGAAAATAATTACACCGCCATCGCCTATGGGAAGAATTTCGTTACTCCCTCTACTATTGTCCACTATTAAGTTACCCCTACTCATATGTTTATATATATTTTCTTACATGGAATCGAATAATAATACGAAAATCATATGAACTTTCAGCAACGAATGCTTGGCTAAAAACAAAAGCCAAAAACAGGAAATGTATATATAAAAAATTAAGCATTAAATTTGATCATTCATTAAGAGTGTTTCGCTTGGTATCTATCTTTTTTGTTGGTTTTTTTTTTTATTTTTTTCATTGGCTCTCGTTAATAAAGCAAAAAAAAAAGGAAGCAAGAACTATTCAATCAATAGACTAAATAAGAATTTGTGTGTGTGGGTCTCGGTTGGAAGGGTTTTCTTTATGTAAGTATATCTTGCTGCATGTTTTGCAATTTCATTAAAATCCATGGTCAGCTTAGAGGTTGCCATGGAAGAGCTAACAGATAGAGTAGATGTATAAATTCCAATAAATTTCTTTACGATATCGCTTCTGTTGTTTCTGGCTCTGGTTGTGCTAGTGGTGCTGGTGGTGGTGGCGATGGTGGTGATAGTGGTAGTTGGTTAGTTTTTTTTTTTTTTTCTCTTTTAGTTTAACTAATAAAAAATTTTTTTTTATGAAAAAGTTAATTTTAGAGCGAATATGTACAAAAAAAAAAGAACAAAAATAATAAAGGAGGAAAGAAAATTCTTTCATTACACACATAATTTCCGAAACATTAATTTTGATTTTTTACTTAGCAGTGTTTGCATTATCACTTTTTTGTCTTTACATCTTTTGGGTTTCCTTTTTTTTTATATTAAATATCGGTTAGAAGAAAACAAATAACGGGAAGTACTCTTACATCAGACATTTTTTTAAAGTCGAATAAATTTATTATGATTTGCGCGATATATATATAGTAGGGGTTACTAAAGCTAAATACGATCTTGGACTAGAGCGTTAGAGTCTGTTGTAAATGAGATAACGAATGAAGACATAATGTACTGCACTCCGTCTCCATATCTTTGTTCCCTCTTCTTAAAGCCATTACATCGTGTTTCTTCTTCCTGCCTAATACAAATTTGCCCCAAGTGATATTTGACGTTCATTCTGTTTGTAATTTACGAGACACTCATATCACCCTCTTTTCGTGAAACTTAAATCTACACTCGCTGACATATGATTATAAATGTAGACAATTTCCTAAATTCGCTAAATAAAACCACCGTAGGCATATATGTGTGTGCATGTATATAATGAATTTGCTATGTCTTATTTAAATCAATGCAAAATGAATATATCCGCTCGTTAGACTGTTGAAAAATTAACTACTACAACATATATACTCATAAATAGGGTTTCTATCGTATGTACAAACGCGTCCTTACATACATTGAATTATTAGCGTCATTTCAATGGCGCCGCAAAAGCAAAAGACAATAAATAAAAACAAGCCGTCAAGCTATAAAACATCACACAACGAAATCTGGATGGCCCCTATACCTACGCTAAAAATTGTGATGGCCAAAAAGAACTGAGAAAAAGGGGAACTGGATAAGACAAGGAGCGGCCGCAGTGTGATTTGGTGTGACCAACTGAACTACCAACCAACTGTACTATAACTGAAAGTCTGCATTAGCTCGGTATTTGAAACTGTCGCTACTTTATTGTTAGAATGCAAGGCTCCAAAAAGTTATGGTTCCGATGTCATGCTCAAGTAATTATTATGGCTACTTAAGGTAGCGATGTAAAAATTATTGCTATCAGTTCACTGACACCGCCCATTTTTTCATATTTCCCCGTTACCCGAATAAGCAATAAATCGTAAAGATTAGTGACTATATATGGCATCATGATTGGTCCCACGGAAGACGTTCTCTCATCAAAAGTTACAAAGTTGCTGCCAATCTTACGAAAGCGCTTAACCAAGGTATTGAAATCAAGTCTAGACTTTTGCTAATACTTTCTGGAAGAGCAGAAATGTTTTCTAGTGGTCCTACTTCGTTCGATTCTGGTCCAACCTAGAGCGGCCTATCTTCAATAGAACTTGTTCTCAAAGTATTTTTTCTATTTCAATAACAAGCTATGATGTCCTGTTATATCCATTCGAAATTTTACTACGAATATAATAATTGACAAGTAAAATATTCGTATTCATCGAATAATCTCTTGTAGATCATGGCTCACGCCCAGAAAATGGTAAATGTCACAGTTTTTGTTTAAGCAAGCGGCAACCAAGCCAAGCCACGCCAAACGGTAAAACTTCTCGGTGGGGCATTCTATTACCACCTTGACATGATGAACGACAGAATGTTGAGCTTAATTTTTCTTTTTAATTCCAATTTGCAAACCCGGCCCACATCACATACCGACCTTCAAGTTAATCTTATATATTTCGTAACACTGCAGATATTCCCATAATTTTGCACTTCCCAGTCTTGTTTGAATTGCTACTACATTTGTAGTCCGTCTGGAAAAAGGCAAAGAAAATCTGACGTCTATGCGCTTTAAGCATTTTTCCAACGTTACAACCCATACAACGACTTGAACAGATTTCTATTAATAAAGATAACTTCAATTCGCTTGGTATGGGAGTAAATGAAGAGCACGAGTTTGGATATATGGAAAATATAATAAATAAGTATCATTTGTTTGTGTCATCACAACTCTAAATGATTTTTTGTTATTTATGTAAACTGTATGCTGACTGTATGTATACAATATTTAGTCAAATCGTTTTTATGATTCCGAAAGTCTCACATTACTTGTAATTGTAACGAAATTAATCGATGAATGGTCGTCAAATTCGCGACTGATTGGTCCATCCATCCATCCGTTCATCAAAGAAATGTCAAAATACAGGCCGGTTCTCTTGACTGCAACTTTTTATAAAGAAAATTGATTACGCAAGACAACTGTCTCCAGAAAAATACTTAATATTTGATTTCTTCACGCCGAGGGCAAAATTTAATCGATCATTTAGCCAAATCAATTTAGCAAAATTAAATAAGAGAACATTTCAATAAGTTCTTAAAATCAAGGCTATGCCTCGTTATCTAAATGTTATATGCACTAAAGTAGGCAACAAAAGTGTTTTCATCATATCCCTTATATACTGCTCGTATTGATTAGTTTTTTTGTCGCTTTTCAAGTACTTGAAATACTTAGGTTTTTCTTTTTTTTTTTAAATAAAATCAACCGTAAAGAACACTTTCAATAACAATTGAATGAGTTGGCGTTAACAAGGGCATCTAATCTAAAATTTGATTTTTGTTTTGAGTGTTTGTAAAAAACTACTCTCGGTTTTTCAGGCAACTGACACCGGTGTTCATATCGATGCAACATAGCTGGACTGGCACGCAGCTCCGCAAATTTGAAGAAGACTGAGAACGGGTCAGTGGATGGATCGTTACCAAACCAATATAAGTTCTCTCGACACGAATTTGCCATGTTACCAAAAGTATGGTACAAAAATTGCACAACATCATGGAATTTCTAAAAATTATTAACGCAGGTATGAATCAATGAGAGGAGATAATACTGAAAACTTTTCAATCGGTAAGACATTCTGAGACAAACTTACTTACTTACATATAGATCAGATCGGACAAAGCCAAAATGAAAAAACTATTTTTCAAAAGACAGTTTCGGACAATCACAATTATAGGCAACGAGTACAAAGCATTAATAGACATAGTAGCAAACTTATATCTTTACTAAAGATTTTAAAAGAATTTTATTACGAAAACCAATTGCATTTGGCATTCTAACAAAAATTGAGGCAATCAGATTTGAAGTTATAGCAGGTTATTCAAATATTAGTTGGAGAATGACAGCATTTAAGGCACGAAAATACAGCTTTATAATGGAAGCTGATCTGTTAAATTCTTAAATTCTTCCTTGATGATAATAAAAGAAATGAAAGAGCAAGAGATAATTAGAAAAAGTAGCTCACGATATTCTAGCCCTTTAGTAATCGTGCCAGAAAAGTTGATAATTCTGGATAAAAAAATACAGGATAGTAATATATTACAGAAAATTAAACGTGCTAACAATAGACGATAGATTCAATATTAGACAAATTAGGACGGGCACAATATTTTAGCACTTTAGACTTCGCCAAAGGGTCCCACCAAACACTAGCCAGAAAACAGGATAAAGAAAGACGACTTTTTAGTTGGGTTTATTTCGGTTAAGGACCTTTTATGACTAAAGCAAAAGCATTTTATTCATTGCCGCAATTATTAAACACATCAAGCACAGTAAAGTTAAAATTATAGAAGAGAATTTAATTTAGTGTCAAAAAGTTATTCTTTTGATATTAAAATTTCGCACATTTATGTTACTTACAAATTAACACATATATCATCGGCAATTGCACATGTGCGTGTGTCAAGTCAATTTGAAATTTCGTTGCTGTTAATGTTATTGTTGCTGTATTGTTGTTGTTGTTCTTGCTATTATTTTTTGTTAAAGCTTTAGTCGTATCAAAGTTTGCAGACATGCTGTTAATATGATGGCAGTTTCGTGATCCATTTGATGAGACGTGGTTGATGTTAAGTTTTATTTCAAACAATTTACCCTCCATTGGTTGTAAGGAAATGAAAATCTGTGCGAATAACTTTGCACTTCAAAACAAATTTTTGGTTTCATACGTTCATATTATTAAATGCTACGTAAACAGAAAGCCATTAAACTTGAGATAAGGCAGCGAGCGTATAATGATAATCAGATATTAATTGACTTTTGTGAGCTTTTTTCAATAGTCTTTGCTTTCTTTTCTTTTTTTTTTTCTTCCTTTAAAGTTTTTTGTTATATGTAAAAATTTGTAAGTGGTTTCAATAACGTCTCCAGTTTCTTTCACAAATATACCTTTTAACTTAGCATACTTTACTTACTAAAGTAGTGTAGTAAGACTTTCTGCTTTTATGCGCACTTATAAAGCATGAATCTTACGTTTTCTTTATACATGAATAAAATTTACTTTCCATCAACATAAGTTCAAGTGCAACATAACGACAGTAACTTTGTCTTACTTTTATACGTAATTGTTAATATGAAATGTAAAGATGTATTTGTGCAAATTTATACTATGGCTGTGTAGGTAGTGTAAGCTTTTTATGAGTTTAACAGCTTTTCAGTTTTTTTTTTTTTATTTTTATTAGTTGTTAAGTAGGTCACGTGCGTTAGTAATTTCGCATTTTTAAGAACATTTCATGTGTGACAACCAAAACATCACTTGAATAGGTATTAAAATAATTATATGAAAAAAGACACGTACAAGCAAGCACACAATAAATTGCAAGCGAATGTGAACACACATACATTTTAAAACGGGGAAAATAAAGTGTTTTGCGCTTAAGCTAAAATTAAGCCAGGGAAATAAATATATAAAAATGTTTAAAAAATTAAAATGAATTTTACTGCTTCACGTTATACGACACGATATATAGAGTAGCAGGGTATAGTTAGTATAAACTCTTGTGAATGCCATTTAGTATTTGTTGCATTCACTGAGCTTGAACCGACAAATCGTCACGTGTGTGTGTGCGTGTGTTTTTTTTTAACAATGTTTTCTACTTTTATAGGCAATACAATGATATGTTAATAAAAATGCAATAAACTTTGAAAATATGCTTCGGATAATTTTTTAT
The DNA here is from genome assembly GCA_000688715.1 of Glossina pallidipes. NCBI lineage: Eukaryota > Metazoa > Arthropoda > Insecta > Diptera > Glossinidae > Glossina > Glossina pallidipes. The sequence goes on along the minus strand of KK499940.1, from coordinate 394,242 downwards.
GGTTTCTGAGTAAGGTATTTTTTCGCAAGAATGCTTAAAAAAAGTATTTTTAATTATTATAGAGGTCACATTGAGTTCTTTCTTTTTTTTTATCACTGAGAGCATACACTCAATACTTGTTTAAACGCAATGCGGTTGTGGTTAGGGTGATAGCAATATTAAACAATTGAACAATATTGAGATAAACGCCACCCCATAGACGGAAAGATGCATGCTCCATTGATAACTGCTTTATATTCACTACAGCTGCGCCAACACGCCATGGTGTACCGGATTGGGAATTTAACTTAAGGTATATCAACTTGACAGTCACGCTTCTTATCTTCTAACGAAGCAGCAGCGGTTCGCTTGAAGTAAATTCCAGTCATCGATATCTTTAGTAAAAAAAGTTTATTTGATAACTTGGGAATTATTATTGGAACAACCGCGATAACCTTCGGAAGAAATTGTCGCCTTTTGTTAAATACTTATGTAAATCATCATATATTTATAGTTCAGCTATCGATAATACTATTCCAAATACCTCGCGGAGTCATACTCCTTCCTTGATAAGAAAAAAATACGAGAAATCCGCTTTCGAAGTCTACTCTTCCGCTATGAAACATGCATAAATTTATTTAGATAGAAAAAATTAACATCGATCTACTATTTTAGGCTTTAATTTATAATACACTTTGTATTATTTTTGGTTCTCGCAAATGTAAACGAAAAGTCCGTAATCCCTTGAGGATCATGCAAATTGTAATTGAGTCGTTTGTAGGCGTTTAAGTAAGTAAATACCACACAACATTTTGCTTTTGAACATAGAAACAAAATTCTAAGCGATTAATTTTTTTGCAACTAACATATATATGGCTTTTGTGCAAGATTTTCAATTATTAATTGCCATATCATTATAGAAAACACACCGAGTACGACAAGATAGAGTTCTAACTGCCAAACAACATAACATCTGTTATGTACATTTGTTTATCTTCATAAAAATAGTTAATTTTTTTACTTATACGATTTTCCGTGTCATTAATTTCCATCCAAGCTCTTTTGTATATAAATAAATTTCGTAATGCAGTGTATGCATTAAAAATCAGACAAACGGTAGGCAATTGTTTTTGAGAATTTTAAAACTGTCTGTCTCTTTTAAAGACAAAAAAAAAAAATTTTTTTGTTTTCTTTCTCCTTAAGGTAGTAGACAATATTTATAAAACTATCGAATTTTTTCTTTTTAATTCGACGTTTTTTTTCTTCTTCTTCCCTTTTTTTGTTGCCTAAAGTTCTCTTTTTTATGAACTTTCTCTTTAACAAATAATTTTTTTAAAAGAGAAAAAAACACTTTCTAGATAAACTTTCAAGAAAAAAAGAAAAAAAAGCTTTTAAGAAGGAAATAAAAATTTTTGTTTATTTAAAATTTTTTAATTATTAATTGCAAATAATTGCAAAAGAAAATATGTGAATTTTTTAATCTTGTTTATTGTGTGTGTGTGTGTGTGTGTGTGTGTGTGTGTGCGACTACGTTAATTAGCTACGCGTAACGAAACATATACGACGGCAGTTGCAACATTAATAGATAACATTTATAATAACCGACAACGGCGGCAAACAATCCAGCATGAATGGAGCTGAGCTCAATAGAAGTTAAATTGAAATATGTCATGGAAATTCATGCTCACAGCTAAAAACAACAAATAAAAAGGAAAAAAAAAAAAATCTATAGGAAAATGAAAGTGAGAGCTCTACCATCGAGAAAAAAGAAAATAGAGGAAACAGCTGTCTTTTGCATAAAGATAAAAGTGAAATAAAACAAATGCTTATTTAAAAGCCTGGAGAAAACCGAATAAAGAGCATAACTAACGACAGAGACAGGGAGAGAGAGAGAGAGTGTGTGTGAGAGAGGGAGTGATGATAAAGTAAAAGAGCGCGTAAAGGCAATAAATGAAAAATGAGACAGAGAGCCGGAAAGCCAGCATGAAATGCTTTGGAATTGAAATGCTTAGCATTTTGTGGATTTAATATGATTGTTAACGAATGGCGCCAGCGCCCTAATTCGTTTGGAACGCAAAACGATACAGCATCCAATCTAGAGAGCGCGTCAATAAACCAAGCCGACTTCGAATGTTGTAGAGGTTTTCACCGAAATGATATTCGCGTTGCAAGAGGGGTTTTTTACTTAACGTTTACGTTGGTCTTACGATTGTAAAGAATGTGTATGCTCTTATGTTGCTTCGAATCTCGTTGTTACCATCATAAACAAATCTCCAAAGTTCAAAAGTGACCACACAGGAAACGAGACAGCGTATATAGCATCTACAGCAGCAGCAGCAGTAAGTACGTAAGTACGTAAGGACGATATGAAATTGAAACACACAATAAGCTCGTTTGTTGTCAGATGTTAGTTTCAACAGAACTTTCGGGCGGTTCGGTACCATATATTTATATTTTTTTTCTTAGCCGTAACAAATGCGTTTTAAGTGAATGAACACAATGTTTACATAGAGGATTTAAATGATATTTGAATTAAAATTTTTTTGCAATAAATACGAATTCAAAACGATATTAAAGGGGAAATTTAAACAAAAAAAAAAAAATGCTCACACAAGCGAATTAAAAAATTTTTTGCAAGAATTTCGAGCCATGTGAACAAAGTTTCCAAAAATTTCGTGACACTTAGTGAGTGTTGTTGTAATTGAAAAGAGTTTTTTCCCTTTTATTTTCCGCTATAAGCTTGCGTGCCCTCTTTTTTTATCTTTTTTCATTTTCATTTTTGTTTTTTTGTTTTTTGTTTTACTTTGCGTGTGTGTACATTGCCTTTGGTTTGGTTTCTTCCTTGACGAATGCAACTGACATTATTGGTGATTACATAAAGTTGAAAAGAAGATTTTTGTTTTATAAAAATCACAAGAAAACTTAAGTACACAAGCGAAAGAAACAAATGCGATATCGTTCGTCGTCGTCATGATAATACCCAACAAATATATATCTTGTGCTTGCTTAGCTAAATGAAAGGCGTTTTAATTCCATTAAAAACAGCTTTCACTTAAAGGCTTAAGGCATACCTTACTCACTTAAGTGATTCTTTGCTAATTTTTTGCGTAAATTGAAAACATTTGAGATTGAGAGCAAATAGATGGATTGTTGCAATCACCATTGATAAGATAAACTTATAATATAATGCTCGAAAAAAGACTTGTTTCGCTCCGCGTATATCATAACCTTTGGAATGGCCATTATAAGCGCAGTACTTTTTACTGCAGCCAACAGACCTGCAATCATCGCAACTAATGGCATTACTATTAGTAATCGAAAGATTATATAGTAATTGCGTATACGCCCGCTTGTGTAAGGAACGTGACTGCCAGCTTATGTACTATTAAAAAGCTTAAAAAAGGGAGAATAAAATGAATAAAAAAAACTTCAAATGCCATTAAAACGTGGATTGGATTATATCTACCATATAAACGAAACAAACACCAAAAATTATATGAAAGCAACACACAGGAAATTAAAAATTCCAACTACATAAAAGAGGTAAATTTTTGATAATTCTCTCAAAAATTGCCACGCATTAAAGCCAGCTTATGCGGTAAACATCTACTTAAACTGAAATAGAAATCAAAAAACAATTTTCCATTGATACCTTTGCTTATTGTTTGTTCATGTAATCCCAATTTATCATAAATGTTATTACTATGTCAGTTACAGGTTTGCTTATATAATTACCCTACGTTTGCAGACTCTTTTTACATAGTTCGTTGATAAAATGAAAATTTAAATTCTTCTCCAATTTTAGTTTCAATAATTTGTTTTTCTTTTATTCTTGTTACTTATTATAAACTTTTTCAACTACTTAAAAACGATACTATATATGAGAATTTTATCATTGTGTTTATAATACCCTAAGCTACGCATGAGAGTTCACAACTAACGTAAATGAATTAAGATGAATTAAATATTAACTGTTTACTCAGGTGTCCGCTTATGCGTGTGTTATTCTGCCCTTTTAGTGTCTATTTAAAACTTCTTGGCTGGCTTTAGCACGCTATTGATATTTGGACATATTAATCCTTAGGTACGCATGAGTAGAAAAGTAGATAGGAATCGTGGCTACCAAGTCATTCTTCATGGTTGGTTGCTAAGCTAATGGACCTAATAGCGATGGACTCAACCCATCCAAAATACTTATGAAAATTTATCACAAAGACATCGAGAACTTTGGTAGCGGACTAAAGTTCTATGCATTTAATAGAACGTTAAGTGCACCAGCTTGGAAACGAAAAACTAAAAATTGATTTTGTGTGGGAAGTAAGCGGGTGGGCAGCGAGTCTCATGTGATTTGAAGCTGGATTTGAGTAGCTAAACAGAGAATGTTTAATTTTTTGTTGATAATTTGAGCGGATGCAAAAACTAACAGAACCAAACCCACTTGAGATTTTCACAGTGATCAAGTATCAGCAAACAAGTTGTCCTAGTTTTACAACTGGAATAAAAAAGCTAACGCTTTCCAATGTTTCAGTTTTGCTTAAAATTTTGGTTTTTTTTTTTTTTTTTTTGATTTCAATTCACAATTTTAAATGAAAGGAATCGTACATAGTCTGGTACAACACGTAATCGGAAAACTTAGAAATTCTGATAATGAAATTTGCACTTTGACAAAAGCAAAAAAAGAAAAAGAAAAGAAAGCAAGAAAAGTGCTAAAACACGAAAGCAAAGATAAGACCTTTATAAAGACTTTCTCACTTAGTAGGCTAACTTGCAACTTAAAAAGGCAACATTTGCATAGATTAATATAGCGCCAAAAGATATGTTATAATATACATCAGTACATGTATAGCATTATATCATACATTTTTTATATGTCGTCTACGGCCAAGTGAAATTCATTAAACTCTTAGAAATTCCTGTCAACTTTCCTATATACACAATATTCATATACATGGTGCATATTTATATACATATGACGGTGGTATAAATATGCATACACATATTATACCATTTACATCGTATTATATATTATTGTCTCTCATAGGAGTTTGACTTGTAAATTCAGAATTGTTTTTGGGAATAATTAAACATAAACTTTCTAATGTTATTTTGTGAGGGCTAATTACAACTTTAACAACATTTGTATAATTTGGTCGATCGTATGTGAGAACGTTAAACTTTGCATTTCATTTAAACTTAATAAAGTTTTAATTAAGACGACCTCCACGAAGGAGTTGTATGAAAACTTAGTTTGGAAGAGTTCGAAAGTACGAACTGAGGTCGTTCCATAGTTCTCGTCATCAAGTAGACTCGATTATGAACTCGCTGTGACGAGTACATCATTTGCCTTAGCATTGGATAAAAAATCTTTCTCCTCAAATTTCTATCGAAACACATATTCAAATTACGATCGAGTACACTTGTACCGGCGCTCATTGACTGTCCTCCTCCGGTCACCATATTTTTGTCTAGAAAAGAAAACTTAAAAAAAGTTCCCGTTAGCGGAAGATTAAAAGTCGTTTGTAAAATAAGTGAAAGTAAGTTAACCAAAGCCAAATTATTAGAGAATAGAAATTTCCTATGTAGACAAAATTTGAAGTCTCTTGAGATTTGAAAACGTTAGAAATATGATGCGGTCGAAAAATCGTTTTCACAAAAAAAAAAATGTGTATTGGATTTTATAAAGAACTGAACTGGGCTCTCCCCATAGAACTTTGGAATTTTCATCCTCAAATATTTAACGGATTATCTAAAACAATACCATGTAAAGAGGTACACGTAACGTTCACGTTACTTCTTCGGATTGCCTCTTAGGAGAAGAAGAAAACCGGAATTGAATATTTTTTTTCTACTTTTATTTGAACTATTTTTCAGGCAAAGATCGTGCAATCATATTAAACAAATAGCAAACACCAAGACCATAAAATGAATTGCATTTGCCCGGACAGTAGAAAGGATTAAAAAAAAGAGAGCAAACTGCGAAAAAAACAACAAAAGATAAGCGTAATTGCATTATGCGCTAGCAGTATAAGAAATATTTAAGTAAACAGCTTGAAATGAAGAAAACGAACCATAAATAGTTACGGAATGAAAGCAAAAACAGTGAAGACATTATAAACGAGAATGTGTCAACAACAAGGAATGAAAAACGTTGGCAATTATTGTTGTTGATTACTATAATTGGAAAGAAGAAAAAGGCAAAATAAAGAATAATAAAGAATAAATATCTTTAAGGGAAAAGAATTTGACTTGAGAATTAAATTAAATTTTCCAAAAAAGTCAGAAAAATAATGCGCATCCACACGACCTTTGTTCAAATTTCGGCCAATTTTCCGGACGTGTTAAGTTTATTTTCTAAAATGAACACATATTTAAACAAGTTACAGCTTTGTATATCGAAAAGGTATGAGGATAGATGGATGGACAAGTAGGCAGAAATGTGCAGCTACAGTCTATACTTTAAAGTGATCAGAAATATATGCGTTTCATCAAATCTGTTAATCGCCGTGAAGACATAAGTACAGGTGCATCTTTCCTTGACGAATAAAATCGATAGGACAACTGAAGTGAAGTCACAACAGAATTATTACCATTTTAAGCTATCGTATAAAATTTACTCTATGTAGCGAAATACTCCTCAGTTTTGATAGAAAATCGTTATAAATCGAGAGAATCGAAAAATAAAATCTCAAGATTATTCGTAGGATACGAAAGAGAGGGTGCGATGGGAGAAGAAACGGACTGGACAGAAGAAATAGAGAAAGGAGAGGGGAACGAGAATAAATGTTAACTTTAGCATAAAAATCAACACATTTCCTTATTTATTAGCTTGTTAAGGGACAGAAATCATTTCAATCGCCTTAACTAAATATTGCAAATAGGAAGCGAGCATGCGGGGAAGTACAGAAAAAAAAAACATGGTCGGGCAAGGCCGACACAAATACTGTACACCACATTGTCCACCGCAATTCTTATTTTTATATGAAATCACTATTATGAGTCAATTTTCATCATCACATATTAAAACTTCGACTTTTCGGCTTTACAAAGGATCAAAAAGAAAATTCTTATTAGGCTAGCATCCAAAAAATAGGCCGAGATGGTCCGTTTGATTTGGCACTTTTAACTTCTTTATGTTAAATTGTTGTCGTATGAACTTCAGTTTTCGTTACAGAAAAGGCCGCGTTTCACTTTCAATAGCGTATTTCTTGGACCAAACACGCCACCGCACCAAATTTCGTCACAACATCTGAAAAATTACGACTTGGGCACAAGTTTGAACACAAATTTATAAAGAAAGACATCCGGCGGACAGACGGACAGACAAGCTTAAATCATTGCAGATTATGATATTGAATCGATTGGAATATTAAAGGCGGGTGTATCTTAAGCCCTTCTGCATCTTACATACATAAAGGTTATACCACACGTGTTCTAGGGTACAAAAAACAAAAAATTAATAATCAAAGAGAGTATATTAAGTATATCTACAAAAACTGGCATGTTTTTTTGGACTCAAGCAGTTCTTTCAGTTTCATATATAACGAGTAAACACTTACCGTGTTTAAATATCGACATATTTTCTTAACCCTGGTTGTGTCAGCAGACCATGCAACAGATAATAAGGTTTAGGCGATATGCAGACCCTTCGACAAACTTATAAACATCTCTTTTATTATGCTTCCTTACATAAGAGAATCGAGATTGTTCGTAGACCTATTAGTGTTTCGAAGGTGTTGATAATTTTCATTGTTTGTACTTCTCTCGGTCTTATTCATTTGACAAGAAAAGAAAATTGAGATGCCAAGCTTAGATTTGCGGTCTAGTTTGGCTTAATATGTCTGCGACTTGTCGAATTTCATAAAAAGTAGATAAAGAGAAAAGAAAAAAATGTCCGTGCACCGCTACTGTCTTTAAATAAAAAGTTGATTATATTCCTTAAATTGTAACTTTTCGCTTTATAGTACGTACACCTGAAAAGCTTCTTTAACTTCATCTGTTTTCATGGCCGTCCACGTTGTATAATATTTTCATGCCGAAACTCGTAATGAACAACATTTCTCACTTAAGATTTATAAGAATGTGAAATTTGATCAAGTCCTGTCAGTAAAAGGAAAACAAAACAAAAAAAGGAATTAAAGGGAAAGTTGCATGCACAACAACGTGCGCTACGGAAAGGAAAAAAGATTTTAAGATTGCGAATGCAAGTAAAAGTAAATTCTTGCATAGCTAAAGATAAATATTGTGACGGACGGATATATGAATACGTGAAAGAATGCATAAAGGCCATGAAGGAGGTACGTGCGTCACACGAAACAAGAATACAAAGCAAAAGTGAAAGCATACAAAAGAATAAATATAAATGAAAAAGGGTGAAAAAGTCTCTAGGAATGCCATTTGAAGACATTTTCTTTTTCATGCAAGTAAGGTTAAGAGGCAGACTCTCAAGCAACATTTAAAGAAAACTTGTGACAACACATACCAACCCTTGCGTTTGATTTATACCGTTTTCATTAAGCAGTCGGAATTTTCTTCATTGTTTCTCTTATAAAAAAAATGAAATAAAATAAAATAAAAACAAGTGGCACTTGAATGATCTCGAATAATATTGAAGAGCTCTCTTGTAATCAGCCATTCCTTTTTCTTCCTTAACCCCAGGATTTTCTTCCCGGTCGAGGGGGGTGCATTACAAACGATTCCCTATTTTTCTTACCAATTTTAAGTTGGCAAATTAATTTAAAGCAAGATATTGCTACTATGCTTCTATTCTACTTTAAATAAATTTTGCTGCCATAAGTTCATTATCGATTCTCTAGAATCCAGCCTCTGAATAAACTACTTTTCGATTGTTTAGAGTTCTTTATCTTTTTCACCTTTATCATAACGTATCTACCTCTACCCTCTGTTCTGGTATAACATTTATTCATTTCCTTTCCTAACACTTTGGTAGGCAAGTTGATACGCACCACTGGTGAGTAAATCATTAGAATGTGTTGTATACGGAGCAACAACGTACTCAAAACACCTTGTCGTTCGATTGTTATAAATCACTTTTGGATTTTCCATTTAGCAATTTGGCAAACGTATATATACTTGTCCGTGTGTATGTAAACGGACACGTAGAAACACATATAGGGAAAGAGACGAAATTAGACAGAAAGAAAGAGAGAGAGAGAGAGAGAGAGAGAGAGAGAGAGAGAGAAGGAAACTTAAAACCAGAAAACCATTTACCATCAAGTGCTTCCTCGCATGCATACCTCACACTATCAGCTTGAGACTAAAACCACTTTGGCGCGAATGTGTGCTAAAGTGTGGATTTATATGCTTTTATGCATGTACATATAGATATATATATATGTATATACATATATATATTTATGTATATGCTCATATTCTGTACTCTAGATCTGTTCGTGTGTATCTTCCAGCATGATGCACGTGTTTGATGAAACTGTTTAATTTAGCTTTACTTGTTGGTGTTTTCGTCGTTGTCGTTTTAGTTGTCCTTAGTGTATGTAGTTGCGTTTCGTTGCTCTTTATCTTTCCTTCTGTTGGTGTTGTTGTTTTTGTTATTACTATTATTGTACCTAGTAGCTGCTAGTTTTGATAAATACTCATTTAAGCATATTGAAATCCTTCTTTAGAGTATATTTAAATATATGTTTGTTTGCTTGTTCGTTTATTCGTTTGTTGCTTAGTCTCTTTGTCTATAGGAAAGAGTATTAGCATGAGCGCGCACTCTGCATATTGTTATAGCACTTGTGTAAACATTTTATTACGTGCCATTGATAATTAAGTTTCACCTGCTTTCCTATGCATGTATGGTTGCATGCGTATGTGTATACATACCGGATACACCGTCACATTTATGCAATAGCATTTCTATTTTAGTTTTAACTCAAACTTAATATCACTGATTGTTGTTCATTCCATTTGTGCGATTGTTTGTTTGCTTGTTTGTTAATTGTTTGCATTGTTTCGGTTTGTTTGCCTAACATTAATGTGTTTTCCTATAAAATCCAGGTCCAAAGTTTTGCACCGAAAAGTGCAGACATTCGTATTGTCACGTCCTTTAAAGATTGCTTCGAAAAAATATGCAAACGAATGCGTTATCATATGCTTATGTTTAACATTTTTAACTTTTCCAACATTTCCTTAAGTCACGCATCAAGCGAAACATGTTTTCGTATTATTACTTGATAAGAATTCAACTTAAGTGACTCAAAATGCGTAGATTCCTATATATAACTTTTCCAATTTTTATTTATTTATTTTTTTCTCTTCAAGTAATTTCAACTTTTTGACATTTCAGTTGATAGAGTCACACGAGAAATGAAAAAGGTTAGGATTAGGTAAGCAAGTCGTAAGTATTTAGTGAATGATAATGATAAGGATACCTATAGAAAAGCTTATTTATAAGCATATGTAAGTGTGTGATTGTATTTATCAAAAGCTGAGTCTTGCAACGTTAGCGATAAATAGAAATTTCTTGAAAAAAGAATACAGTCTTTTTATCTGCATAGTTTTGAGCTTTAAACGGTTACAATAATTCAATTGCGACACGAACGAGAGAATGTGCACAGAATTAATTTCGATCAAATTTGAATCAATTGTAACCACATTAGTGACACGTTAGCGATTCAGTCAAGAAAAATAAAAAAAAAACGTCTTCCGTTTTATCGTAGAATAGAAATTTTTCAAGCGCCGTCTTTTAACATCTCATAAGAGCTTTTAAATTATCGTTAACCAAAGGTACAGTGGGCTCGAAATTGTCACTGTAAGAAATGTTTCTCAAAATATTTCCAACAAATATTCTCCCAATTTTTTTTTAATTTCTAAAATTTTCAAAAACTTTCCTCTTTTTAATAACACAATGGCCACAAGTACAGATCAGTAGCTTTTAATACTTCATCAATCAAAAATTTCCTCTTCATATATTGTATGTTAGAAGGTCTTCATAAAAAGACATTATCGAAGAGGCGATGGACATGTAATCTTCTACCAGGCGGCCAATATTAACCAAGAGATGTCTAAGAACACTCGTACTAGAACTCTGTTCTGGCGTTAAAGTAGATGTTATCTCAATTCTATCTAGAAGAGGCGAACAAGACTTCAATACATGCGTTCGTTTCAGAGAATACGTGTGGAAAAACCTCAAATCTATTGAAACTACTACGCATAGTAGTAACAGATAAAGTGGTAATACAAATAACCAAAGGCTATTATTCTATTATTACATTACTTTTGACTCGCATCTTTCGGGAAATATTCTTCATCTCTCTGCTCTGCTGTTAGAAGGGAATATGAAAAACAAAAAATGAAACCTTTCAAATTTCAAAAATGCAGCGTAACTCCCATTGAAAATAATATTAAAGAGTATCTTTGGCAGCGAACTTTCATAGCAAGAATGAGTAGACGCGCTTTCCCATCGATTGGAATCGATTTTGCCGGACTATAACGTGAGATAGACCTATATATCAATCGAATCAGAATCACTTTCTAAATCTGTCTAAGCTTGTCTATCCGTGTGTTCGTATCGTTTGCTTGTGGCCGATCAACAAATCACAATTTTTGAGATACTTCGCCGTAATGTACTGCATCTACAACTTTTGGCCCAAAGAGACAAAGCTATTGAACATGGCTTGAATCGGATCCACATTCCATATAATATTTTATCTTTTGAAAACTTGTTATATGCATAATTACATACAGCGTTGTAAGGTATTTAATGGTGGGCGGTTTCTCACTATTGTATTTTTACTTGTTTTAAGTTGAAGTAGAAACAAGGCGGTTTGAGATAATAATGTAATTTCTTTATTCTGGACTCGGGTTGATGGGATTTTTATTTGGAAATGATTTCAGGTGAATTTCTAAAAACTCGAATCATGAACGTCAACGGTATGTTCTCAGTTCATGGAATATTTACGGCTCATTCCAGCTGCACCGCGGGATCATTTTGAATCACTCGCAGCTTAGGGGAAAAGCCTATTCAAGTGTGCTATGACGTTAATGACTAAATGACATGAAATAACGGGCATACATCTCAAGTTTAGATACATCCACATGCCTACGGCCAATGTAACATATTATATCCATTTAATCCTAGCAAAAACTAGCACGAATGATTTCCCCCCACTTGCCACTGTGTTTCCTAAAACTGCTTGAAGGTTTTTTCATATATATGATGAAATCTTAATTAATTGAAACGCTATAATAAATTCTATGGCCTGTTGTAAGATGGTCGACTGTTACGCAATGTTGTACCGTGCATTAGATTATTTTGTTTAAATCATTTATAACTCGTGTCTTCCCTCCTAAGTTAAGCTATCTAGGGCAAGCAAGCTATTCATAATGAGGCCTTGGTAGATAAAGTTGGCAATTTTCTATTCTATATAAAAAATAAAATCCGGCTTAAAGTTTTAAATAATTCATTAGATGTGAACTGCAGCAAAAGGAAAGCTGTGAAAGGCAAGCTATAACAACAGCTTCTTCGTAAATGTATGGATATAGGTGTGGATGTTATAATTACCTTAATACACACATTGACAACCAAACCGGGGACAAATAAACTTTCTACATATTTTTCTATACTGCATTATGTGTTAAGTACCGAGTACAAAGAAGAAAACAAAAAAAAAAAAGAAAGTTCTTTACACACATTGCTCCGGTTCACTAAATATGCACTGCTGTGTATTTGAACATTAAAAACGAAACCAACAACAACGACATTATTAAATATAATTTTTACCGGAATTTTATAATACTCGACCATCCCACTTCTACATTAATCCTACTACAGCCACCACTATTGTTACCGCTTTTAGTACTACTACTACTACTACTACTAGTACTACGACTGCTAACACTGCTGTTACTACTACTACTACTGCAGCGGTTACGAAATATTAAAAATAATTGCAAGCATTTAACGTTAATAACTTTGAACGGTGAACAGTGCAAGAAATACGCAGACACACACGCGCGCTCATGCACAAACATATACGCAAACATATTACACTATGAAACATACACACACGTCCATTTACACACATTAAAGGTATGCGCATTGACATTATGAATGCATATAAACGATATGAGAGCAAAATCCATTGAGGTTAAACAAGTCAAAAACAAATGTAAACAAAAGCTTATGAAAATAAATAGACGACAACTTTTTCTTTCTCTCGTTTTTTTTTTTCTTTTTGTTTTTTTTTTAATCCTTACTCACGAAGACTTCTTGACTGAGTTGCGTTACACTTAAATACGTGCAAATATTTTCATAAACCGTATGTTGTTTGCTGTAGTTTCAGTCATTAATGAGAAGTTTCGAGTACAACAAAAAAAACAAAAAAAAGAAAATATTCGCTTGTTTTTATTGCAAATAAGGTTTTTTTTTTTCATACCAAAAAAGCATATGAGAAAATCTTTATGAAAAAAAAAAAACTTGTCGTGTTCATGTTTGTGTTTTTTACTTTGTCAGCGCAGCGCGCTCACGAGTTTGACTAACATTCAGAAATAATTTGCGCAACGACTTTTAAACAAAAACAGAAAAAACAATCTTTTAACAATGTTGTGAATGAAACGAAAGAAAAATACTCGCTCAACGACAAAAATCAAATTAGTGTCAAAACGTTGCGTTTAAGTTTTTCGTAGAAAGGAATAGTTTACCAAAACAACAAAAAGCAAACCTTTTTCATAAATCTTCGTTCTGCTTGCTTCTGATAACGATGAGACATAGATACGTAAGAAAAAGTAGCTGAACTGAGCTGTGAGTACCCAGCAGATATAACATGAGAAGGGAATAACATGTGAGTTAAAAATCAGAGGAGGAAGAAATACACGGAAAAATAAATGTTTTTATGGTTTTATAAAAGTGTTTGAGATGATGATCGAACGCGATTAACGCATTAAAAAAACAGCAGTGAACAGCAATTCAAATGTAAATTTAATGTTTATGGCTTGTGCTGTTAAAGAAACATGGGTTCAATAATGTCTTTATTCCGCATTGGTATAAAGACACTCCAAACGATTATTATAACAATTACAATATTAAGGATATAAACAAGCTTTTGCTGATTGTTTTTTTTTTAAATGACACGAGATATTCTCTTTCAATCTATTGTCGACCGCTAATCGACCGCGACGCCCCTCTCTTAAGCAAAATAGGAATTCTGTGGAAAGGGCATAAAAGAGACCGATTTTCTGACCATCGCTATTAAAATGAAAGCGTTGTTGGAACAGACAAAAAGTTGCTGATTGAAATTTTTGTTTTTTAATTGAAAAAAGTATAATCCGGTATATAGATCGAGGAGTGCAATACATTCCGGTTTAAGGTGTTTTCCCATATAAGATTCCGTCTGGTTTTCAGTCCATTTGGTAACGTTCTCTACCACGTAACATTCATTCACCACGAACAGCTGGCACTGGGCTCTTTCTCCCTCCATCAAATGGGGGCGCATGGATATTTAGTTGTGTTGTCGATCTTAATTGTCCAACTAGGCTGTGCCCCCTCGTTACAAGTGTTTTGGACATCGTAATGCTTCCACTGTTTGCTAGCCGTAACGACTTAACACTCATAACAGCAGGCGTTATTCTTCGAATTAAGTTTCCCGCACACGGTGATTTTTTCTATAGAGCTCCATTTATTCAATGATTCAAAAAAGCTGATTCCTATTCACATTTCCTAAAGTTTAAAGATGATATCCATTTAGATGCAAATGTCAAAGTGTCATTACCTTATGGCCCCTAAGCAGCAGCAGTAAAGTTCACAAAAAAAAAACAGCAAAAATTTCATCAATGCCCGTACGTACATGTCAACCATAAGTCATTTGAAGGCAATGGAAAAAATTCTTCAGTGGTGTTCCATGTAATGGTAGCTTATGAAAGCAAGTCTTAGAAGTGCCCACTTTGAAAAGGGCAACCTAAACTAACAATTTCTCAAAATAGCCTTCTTTTCACTGAATATGCTTTTTCCCAACCATCTTCAACAATTTCGATGCTTGCTTTATGGTCGGTTTCCTCAAAGTGGCTATCAACCGCAGACTTCATTTATTCAGTGGTTGCAATTTTATCAAGTTTAAAAAGAGGCAACTATCCAAAGAGGTTAAATATGCTCAAAAGGACACCTGGATAAGCTTCTCGATCATCAACTCATTGCTTTCGACTAATGAAATAAGAAGCTCATGAATGGGTGTTTTTGGTTTGATGAAACAACACAATTTTTTTCATCACTAATGAGTTCACACTGTACTCGCCGCTGTTGATTATATCTTCATTTTAAATGTGATTAGGGAAAATTATTGTGTGCTCGTACCAAAAGGGTAAACCAACGGACATCTTCTTTTTGCCCTTAGATGGAATTGTCTGCATCTTGCTTTGAAATGGGAATATATTTTCTAGGTCACTGCCTTCACAGCTCTTTCGTCTTAGCTGTGCTCTATTGAACTTAAGTTCCATCTGTAGCTATGCTTCGACTCGGGAAAAACTGGGATCTCTTGCTATAGAACATCGGTACAAACTCGGCTAGAGTGTAGTTATTGCTCTGTTTCTTGCTCTATTGTTTCGACCATTATCAACCGCGTCTTTTCAGCTCATATGGCATCGTTTAGATGCACGCCACTCAACATGTTATTGTTGTAAGCGTTGAAGGAGAAGATTCCTTAGAAAGCAGAGTAAACAGGATTAAGATCTCGTCAAGTGAAAGTATTGTAAAAAATAAAGTTAATTAATTTTTTCTTCCAAAACATTTTCCAAACAGTGATTGCCGCCTACACGTCGAATTGAAATGAAAGTCAGTCCATACAGCCATGTTGTATATGATTGAAATACACGTTTAAATAAAAATTCCGTTTAAATATGCGTTCGTATCTGTTCGAATTTACTACAACTTTTGTTTTTTTGTCACTTTTTAAGCGAGACTTTACCGCGCGCAATTCTCTGGTATGATTTCTACACATTTCTCGCCAGTTTTGTTGCACTGCGATTTTCATGTTTGTTTGTTTTCTTTTTTCAATTAAGTCAAAAGGCTCTCCTCGAAATTACAATTTCTACTATGAAGGTAGAAAACAGAAATAGTTAAGCGAAGCAGTATCGGATATAGTGTTTCTTTGTTTTACATTGATTGAGTAAATTGAGCCAGAATGTTATATCCGGCAGTTTAGGACAACTTCGTAGCCGAATAAAAGGTGGCAAACTAATTACAATTTTTCGGGATTCTTTGATTGGCTCTCAAACAACCGTTAATGTTCGTCGTTTGTAATGCACGTGCATAAATAGTGTAACGTCCTCAGCGATTCATTTCGCTGCATTTTGCTTTTTAAGGTACAAGAGTGCAAAGAAATCTTTGTTAAGCTTATTTTCTATTGCAAGAGTTGTTAAGCACTCACACACAGCCGGAGCTATATGCTGTCGTAAATGATCTTGTAACGCAAATGTTAATGTAAATGCTTTTGCACAAATTCCTTAAGTTTGGATCCAAATTTTTTAGCTAAAGCTAAAGCAGTAGCAATACTTTCATTCTTTCCTCTCTCTCTGCTCTTAAACCTTCAACAGTGCTAACCGCGTTTTCCGGGGGCAAAGTAATGATTGATTTTAGCCAGATATTCTTACAATTAAAATATTTATTATAATGATTTGGCCATTTATTGTAATGAAATCCACACACAAAGTAGTAAAACTTTCTGGCAAGAACTTTGCACTAAAAGAGGGAATAGCTTGATAACATTCAAATCAAACTCATTTCATTGTCACAATGTGTGAAAAGAAAATTTTAAAGAACGTGACACCAAGTATTTTTGCAAATGGAAGAACCACTTCATTCGCTGGCAATTGATTTTGACGGCAGTTTCTGGTTTCCTGTACATTCCTATTAAAGTAATGTGGACTGACATACGATTATATTAATTTTCATATCTCCCTTCATAGTTTGGGCAGACCTTTACTTTCCCGAAACGTTTCCAATACTCGGAAGGAAGTGTCAGTGTGTTAAGTATACGTTTTCTTGATCAGCAACTGTGATAACTATATTCCCAGTTCCAAATATTAAGATGTCAACTTCAAATTTCGCAAAAAATAAGTTCATGCAAGCTGATGGTGGGAGGTTGGCCCAAATCGATCACACAATTCCATAATAGCCTAGCAGGCTTCGTTCACTATTATTGTCATATGATCATAACCCTATTTAACCTATCATATGGAAATAAATTCATTTTGTCAAAACGTTTGCAACACGCAGGCGAAAGCTTCGGAAATCTCTTAATTAGTATCAAATCCTGTATGTACGTCTATTCGTTCGTGTAAATGTTTATGACAAACATTGCCGCGATCACAAAAAAAGGCATCAGCTTAAAATTACAACATACACGCCTTCGTTGTCAAATGTAAACGCTGATAAGCTTCCTTTTCTCGCTACTAAATATATTACAAAAGCGAACTTTCATATAATCCTAGAGTGAGGACTCTATACGAAAATGGGAGGAAAAACCCTAATAATCTAGAGTATCTTTCATTTCTTTTTTGATTTTTCTTTTAAGGTAGGGGAGGGAAACATTCGCCAAATTCAATGCAAAGCATTTACAACCGTTAAATGCTGTATGGATTCCTTAATCCCCTGACATGACCCTAAGATTCTCTTTGTAAGAAAGGGAGCCGCCGCTTACGCACTATTAAAAAATCTAGGAAGTCATTCTTCTATTTTCGATTTCTTTCAAAGCTACTGTCTTTGATGCTTGAACTAACTGGTGGGCGTATGCTGGATCATTATTTTCACTTTTGCTAGCGGATATCCGCCTATAAGTCATATTTCGTTATGTGCATTCATGGTTTTCAGATTTAGGAGAACATCTGCACGCTTTTGCAGTCACCAGCTAAAGAGATACTTTTAAGAAAAGTTGAATGCTTCTGCACCTATACGTCGCACTGTCGTCAACGCGGTGTTTTTACACAAAAATATTGTAGGAATGTCATGTGATCTGAATAATCATCCCATCTTGATGATGGGACCACCAAGAAAACCAATTGCATTCTTCACCTAATAGCAATACAGGAGCAAAATTATATCTGTTTGGCAAATGCTGTTCTTAAAATCGTTTTTTAATTCATTGGCTTAACCAAATCACTTGCTTTGTGATATTATTATTTACTCCTTAACTAATACTGAAACAATTTCCTTAAGACCTATGATACAATATTAAGGCAGAACCGTTTGGCACATTTGAAGCGTAATCAATAATGCTTTATATCTTTTTTACTGCATATGATTTGATCACACGCCTCAACACTTATTTAGTGAAATAAGTGCTAAACACCCATTTGGTGACGCTTAAACGCACCTGTACAACGCACATTTAAGTTTTTTCTTCGAATCCATACATGAGCGAAGTAAGAAAAAAAAATATCAACCACTAGCGAATGAAAGAAAAAAGAAAAAGAATGAAGGAAAAAGAGAAAAATGTATATTACTTGAACTATTTTATAATGCAATGGAATACACAACAAATGAAACCTTTAAACATACTCCTGAGTACCTTGTAAGTGGAACATCTGAAACGTGCCAGTAAAGCATGTATGTATACATAGATATATATATATATATAGTGCACTTGCACGTAACGACATAAAAGAAAATATGTGAATAGCATAAATATGAAAACTATGAGAATGTATTTGTACTCAATTCAAATACGCACTAAATACTCTTTACAACACAACAAACGCGTACATCAAACTACAGACAAGCATTTAGGACGACAACAAGAAAGAAACGAAAAGAAAAAGAGAAAGAGAAATTCAGGCAATAAGGTCAAATAATGAAAAATATGTGTAACGGAATTTTTTGTAGCAGTTTTTAAATTAACAAAATTTTTTTTGGCTGAAATACGCACCATGTACACGAGGTGTCATTGTATCCTCGCAGACAAAACGTACACAGACGTGTACACGGGCGATGGTGTCGAAAATTTTTAGAATTTTTAGAATTTTTAGAATTTTACGCTACGCTAGACATCAGTGATTTATAAGTATTTGAGCTGAGCCAAAGCCTTCAATTCATAAGGATGGTATGTTGCTCGTGACTATCGCAAATAAATCTAAATAATGTCAAGCTTTTGCTTGCATATGGGCACGTATCAAAAACTAAAGATTTAAAATAGAAACAAACAAAAAAAAAAACGTGAAAGTTTTTAAAGGTAAAGCAAAAGCTGCAAGCCTATTAAGTGATTTAAGGGATTTAAAAAGTATTGAGCTCTCCTGTAATCAGTTGCAAATTTCTCCGCATAATCTTGATTTTTTCTTACGGTTCATAACAGTTTTTAGATCTTCCTTTATATTAATGCGTGCTTGTTGTTGTTGCGTTAATATGTTTATGTGTAGAGGAGAGTGAATTATTATTATTTTTTTTTTTTTGTTCAATCAAGCAGCAGGAACAACGACTATAATTGATGTTGTAAAACTTACAGGATAACAGTCAGTATAAAAACAATAACAGCGCAACAGCAATAACATAACATGACATATTTTATTTATTATACAACAAGTACGCACATGCACGACACATACACGCCACCCCCCCCCCCCCCCCCCCC